>JAVQJD010000669.1:0-58660 GCA_036023655.1 Nannoperca australis
GGGGGGGGGGGGGGAGATGGGGGTTACTGAAAATACCTCAACGCTTTTACAGATTTCCTCAAACCCCCCCATGGAGGACAAATGACCTTTGAGGAGGGAGGATTAGGGAGAGAGGGGGAGACAGAGATAAAGAAGGAGGGGCAGTAGGGAGAGAGGGGAGGGAAATCATAATGAAAAGTGGTAATTCCTTAGAGAGGGAGTGAGAAAGAAATGTCTAAGGGCCAGTAATGAGATCGTCTGACTAGCGGGTTACTATAGCAACCACCACAGTATTACTATACACTACACTGTATGAATGAGAGAAAGACCATCTATTGTTGCCACAAGTGGATGGGTCAGAGAGAAAAAGAAAGACTATGAGTATGAGGCGAGGAGAAGCGACTCAGTGTTAAATGGATGATACATTAAATGCCATTAAATTAATTTCATGCAGTTTAAAGGGAGGAAAAAAAGAATAGATAAATGTAAAGTTACAATAACGATTTATAAAGTGCAGACCACTATAATGAACTGTATGTTTTCTTAAATTGGTCAGTCACATTTGAGAGGTTGAATGCTGGGAGCTCCACCTCTTGGAACATCCAGGTTGAAGACAGTGTCCATGAGTCCTGCTTCTTTGGCTCAGTGTCCGCAGTGTCTCATTGGCCGACCAGGGATCCAGGTGGGGGTAAGTTAACCCTTTGCAATTGTTTGGTTGGTTGGTATGGTGAGCACAGGACTCCCCCAGCTCTGAGTTGAGCTGCAGATCTGATTACTGTGGTCTCTTTGCAAAGCCTGCTTCCACCACCTGCTCCCACTCCACTCCTTCAGCCTCTGATAAACTATCATCACTGCAGATTGAGACAAATGATCTCCCTCTCCCTCGTAGTCCTACTACCCAACTGTTTGTGCATGTGTCAATGTGTATGTGTGTGTGTTCAAGAGAAGTAGAGAGAGGGAAGGGGGAGGGAGATGAAGAGAAGTAAGAGCTATCACGAGAGACAGAGTTTTACTTAGTGATACAAAATGTTGCTGAAGTGGATTACATTTATGCCTCTTTTTGTGAATAAACTTGGAATAATTTGGATTCCTTGGTGAGAGCGCAAAGACATCCAGGAAGGGAGCATAAAAGATCAGTGTGCAGTGTGCACATGAATTTCTCAGTCAAACTTGCCTTTTTGGGTCTGTACAGTGTAATTGTGTGACACTGGCCTGTGGGTAACGAACGTTTCCTTCCTTGGAGGAAGTACTGGTTCATGTGAGCCCCGGAGACAGGAGGCGGTGTGGGTCAGTGATAATCATACTGAATGGACAATGCCACAGATAGGTGTGGGCGAGCTAACACGCACGCCTGGTTTAACAGGGAGGGCCTGCAGGAACTGGCTGTGGAGACACACACGCAAGCTATGGGGTCAACAACACAACAAAACAGCAAGATAAGAAGCACAGACATCCCACTTCCATTTTTTTTCAGTTGGTTTGTGTGGGTATCATGGAAAAGGCACAAAGTCATGGCATTTAGAAAGAATCAGCCGACATGCACTACTCCTGCGCGTTGAGTTGGTGCATGAGTGTGTGTGTGTGTGTGTGTGTGTGTGTGCTTGTGTGAGAGAGAAACAGGGAGAGAGAGAGAAAGGGTGAAAGCTCACCCTGTTCATTTTGGACTGATGTAATATTCACTTTGATAAGTTTAAATACCTAGCTAATGTTTCTCTCATATAAAAGATCGATTTTTTATTTGGAGTAAGGATTTGATCTCCTCTCTCTACACAGACAAACTACCTTAAACATGGCAAGTTGGATGGAAATGGACTGAAATATAATAAGCCATTTACTTTTTCCTTATTGCACACTGGTATAACATGGATTTACTCAACATATGTGTGCATATTTACTGTTTTGAGTTTCCAGATATTAGTCCAAACGTGAGTTATTTGATGTCTGGATAATCAGTGCCAATAAGACAATATTGTCATAAGAATGTTCCTTGCGGTAGGAGACAGAGGTCAGTGGTGAAGGATGAAGGAGGAGGAGGAAGGGTGGACCAGTCATTGACACTCCCATCTGTAGTAGAAAAAGTTACTTCATCATTGTGGTATTTTTTTATATTAGCAGTTAAGTTACAAAATGTATACAGCACTGATAGCCCTACAAGAGTTATTCAAATGCTTGTAGGCAGTGGTGGAAGAAAAGTAAAAGCCATGCATTCAAAATGTTACTAAAATGTTTGATCAAAATATACTCAAGTACCGAAAGTAAAAGTTCTCGTTGTGCAGAAAATCGTTTATCACATTATTGGGTTATAATTATCGATGCATTCATGTGTATATCTCTTTAATGTTGCAGCTGGTAAAGGTGGGGCTACTTTTAATTACTTGATATACTGCTGGGTAGCTTGTGAATTTAGCCCCAGGGATTAATAAAGTATTATCTTATCTTAACCTATATTAAATCAACATAATTTGCTTAATTATATGTTGTATTAATTATCTCTGAATCTGCTAAGTAACTAAAGTTATCAAATAAATGTAGTGGAGAAAAAAAGTATCAGAAAATGGAAATACTCAAGTAAAGTACCTCACAGCAGCATTACACCACTGGTTTTAGGCAACATTTGGATATTATTGCCCTGCATGTACAGCCAAATTACAGTTTGGGGCACATATAGACAATATATTCCCTTTTTTAGAAAAGAACAGAAACATAACCTGTAACCTAACTTCAATCTTAAACAATGATGGTATTCCATAATTTTTCCATTCCCTGCATGCAAAACTGCCCATTAACCATTGTTGATTCTCCAAGTTGAAAAAGTTCAAAATGACAAATGTACCTTGTTAAAAACACCAAATAGGGCTATTAAAAAAAAAAGTAATCTCTGACACATTCTTTTTAACAACTGTAACTCACATTTCAGTCTTTTGCATCCCTGTTGATTAACAATCCTCTGCTAATTTTGTTTTATAACTAATGTTGTAATTATCCAAGGGCTGTGATCATCTTTTTCATTAACACTGCAGTACAATGGCAACTGGGAGCCCTTAATATAAAGAACACACCACACAAAGGAAGTGCCTAATGCCATCCTGTTGGATTTTCAATAATACTACCTGCCAACCAAACATTTGTATAAGCTTTCTAGTTGAAATAACCAGTAGATTTTTTGTGGTACCTTATATCAGGAAGTACATCGACACAGTAGCAAATAAAGCAGTAAATCAACAGATCTTGGCAGTTGAATACAATAAAATTCAAAATAATTACTTTTACTACACTAATGCTATCAACCCACCAAGCTGCAAGAGAGGCTTCTTACAAAAGGTTGGAAAAAGTACCTGCTGCTGCTGAATATAAAAGGTAAAGTACATTATGTTGGAAAGTGGACAGTGCAAAACCAAGCCATCAGATTACATTGATGGAAGTCTGCATGGTTTGAATTTCACCATTTAGTCGGACCACCTAACATACATTTAAACGTGGACCTTCCCAAGTGGTTGTAACAAAATGTCATCCTGTTCTTTCACTTCTTTCAAAGTGCTGTGAAGGCAGAATCAACTTAAAGGAAGAAGACTGCCTCACTACTCAAAAAGGCAGATGGCAAAACCACTGAAGAATCACTCGTCCAAAAGCTACAAACCTAAAATCCTTGAGGAGATCTTTGACGGAGGAGTCCAAACGAATGAAGGGAATGACAGAACCAGCAGAAAAACCATAGAGATTGCATGCATTGGAGAAAACTCTCTGAAGAAGACCAATGTTGGCATTGTTTTCTTTCTTGGAAATATATATTATTTGGTGTTTGTTTTCCATGTCTCAGAAACAAAGAGGACATTTGGTAGCAAAACCGTATTTGGACCCATGGACATGTAACATAACGTTGGAATGAATGCTTTCACTCGCTATATCCTCTTTAATGTTTAATGAAATGGGTAACCAAGGCAACCTCAGGATGTTTTGTTTCCCCAAAGCAGTGAGAGGGACATAAATGCCATTTCTATCTATGCTCTTATCAGCACGGGACCGGAGGACACAGGCTGCCCTTCCTTGTCCCTGCAACTACAGCCTCTTTAAGGAATCTGGGGCCACCGCTTACCATTGTGCTGTCCTACAGGAAGTACGGTTCACTGCTCACTCCCAGCATTCACTGGGTTTCCTGTGTCAGGTTACCACATCCTGTGTTTATTTTCTTTGCTTTTTGTCTGTATCCACCCTATAGGATTTTTCTAACATCCACCTAACTATACAAAAGAGAGGATGGCACTATCTCTGCTATTGGGAGGAGGTGTTCGAATGCATCTTTATCTCTTCAGGGAGATACTCCTCCCACCATGAAGGATTCTGCCTTGTCGTACTCTGACCTGTCTTTTGGTGTAGCTTTAAATTCCCAAGTCTCTATCAGGTCTGCGGAAAGGAGTTTTTTCCCTACCTAAACCAAAAAGAACCTCAATCAATTTCAAATTAAGCAGTCCATTCAATGGACATTGTCTTTGACAGATAAGCTTGTTACACCTTGAGAAAAGGCTAAAGGAAGGACTTTAAAACAATCTCTTCAAAGTAATTATTGCTCTGCTCAGAGTTTTTTCTTTCTTTCTACCCCTCTAAAACAAACAGCTTTGGAAAACTTAGCAGGGTGTGATTGATAGAGAGCATGAATGATGTATAAAGTCTATTTTACCCAGATCGATACTGAATTTAATTAGGACACACCTCGCAAACACACACACCATCTTGACTGAGGGCATTGCAGGGTTTTCACTGTTACAAGCCCTCCACTGTATTTCCATTGGCGTACATAACTGGATGGGCATGTGCCCGTTATCATTCCACATCAGTTCCTCTAAACAAGGTCTGTCTAATGCTGACTCTCACCCTTCACTCTAAGTTGGTTAGGCTTTCCACGTGCTTCCACAAAGAGTTTACCTGCATGCTAAGCACTGACCTCTCAACCAAAGCAACACAGCCCTTCTTCATTTACCCCTGTGAGATTCCCCTTGAGGAAAGCTCACCTCTATTGTCCTTCCTCCCATTCCTCCGTATGCCTGCAGTGATGACCATGCTGCACCTGCATTCACATCCAACATCCACCGCGGTGACTACCATCCACCTTGACAGGGAGAGTGGAACCTGAAAAAATAGGGTGGATGTATAAATGATGGATGTACACATATATGGCACCATTTGGGCTGAAGTCTTAGAAATACATGTCTTAATCTTTTCTCTCCAGATGAGCAGAACGTGTTAAACAAGGTAGAGACTAAACATGGTGTATGTTGTATGGTGGACTGAGAAAAAGCAGTGTCTGGAAATCATTTCCTTCTTAGTGTTTATATACAGAGCCAGTGCTGGTCTTTACATGGTGTTCAGACACAGCCCAATGTTGTGGAACTTCAAACACCCTGGCCAGACACACCAAGGACGGAACTGGTGATAGATGAGGACATCAGAATAGACTCTTTTTGACCCACTCATATAGTTTTTGTTTTTTACAGAAACTGCATTTCTGTGTAACGGTTAATTTCCTCTCAACTTATCCCTGCAATGCAGAATGGATAGAAGGATGTTCAATGCAAATCAGTAAGCTCAGCAAGAAAGAAACTCAGTGGCATGCTTACACTGAAATCTGTCCACCCAAATATGATCCATATAAATAACCATAAACCAGACATACCAAAGACTGGGGAAAAAAAATAATAATAATTTGATGGGGAAAAAATACATGCTTCAAGATCCCTTTAGGTAATCTCCTGAAATATTTGACACACATGTGCTGAAGAGTAAATATTGCCGTTTGGATGGATCCACTCACCAAAGAATATCAAACAAATTCAGAAACAATCACAAACATACTCTTCAAAGACCCACATTGCTACACTAGACACAGTTTGCTGTGGATCTGCGAACAGACAGCATCTGAGCATGCATCACACTTGGAGTTTTACGACAGAGGTCAATCACTGTGACCTCTGTAGGCTTGTATTTCATGGCAGGACTTGGGCAGTGGACCGTGAGGTGCGGGTGGGAGGGGGGGTTTGGGATGTTACTGCTCAGGATCTCATCTCCACGACTCCCAGGGGATACCAAGTTCAGGCTTGTAATGAGGCTTTAACTTATTTTACTTGTGAGTCTGTTTGTGTGTGTTGGCGGGGAGGGGGGCAAATAATGAACCTATGTGTCACTAGAAAAAAAAAGAAATTTGAAAAAAAATTTTTTTTGATTATATGTGACAAACTAGTAGGAACATTAAAGTTTAGGATCACGGAGAAGGATGCAGCCTGGGGGTTTCATGCTCCTTAGTTCAGCTCTCATTAGGCAGTTCTCTTTATTAAATGATGCTCTCTATTCAGGTAGCGTAGTGAAATGGTTTAATTAATTGATCTGATTATGTTAAGTGTATTTACCCAACATATTTTTGTTACTGTGGCTCAGTGTTTCTGTCAGCGTAAAAGTGTTTACTTATCTAACTGATCATGTAAAAATAGCCTCACTAAATTCACAGCTTCATAATAAAAGCACAGAGACACAGAGGGCAAAAATGCTGTAGGAGTCAGTAGAGAGCAGGCAAATGTATCACTGAGAGAAAGGTGCTGCTACCACAGCACTCTGCTACACTCTTGCTATAATGCTCATCTGTTTCTGCCCAAGGGCAAAAGTCTTAGTCCAAACTCCATGACTCCAGTTCTTATTATCATGTCTGTTAAGTAGATATTCATCGAGGCGTGGGTTTACACACAAATACTCTAAGATCAGCTGCTCCACTTGTACTTTGCATCCACCCCCCACCCCCCTCACACATCCCCGTTTTCTGGGAGTTACATTCCACGCATAAAATATGCAACCCAAAAGCCTCTGGGCCCCCTAAGAAATAAAGAGGACAGTTACCGTGGCAACCTTGAACAACAGCAGCACACAACATCCCGCTGATGGACAGCACACTCCAGGAGGCCAGTGCACAGGTGTTATTTTCTTTCAAACAAAAAACCAAAACAAATCAGAAAGTGTTAATGTTTTAAAATATAAAGAAAATTACTTTTCCAAATGCACATTTTTTTCAGAGGCCGCCATGACTTGCACTGCTCAGATGTCTTGAGTCCAGTGAACATTTGTGCTTTGTCAGGAATTGTTCTCATCACTGCCTTCAGATATTCAGACTGTTTGTGCTTAGCAAAGCAATAGTTTTGGAGAAATTCTGAAGGTTGTACAGTAAACTCATTGTCCACTGTGCATACATAGAAATTAATAAAACCTTTAAAATATCTGTTTGAAAATTGGTCTCATTTATGTGTTGTAAAATTGGATTTGTCTGGGAATGCAATACATTCAGGCTATAATTAGTTTGTGGATTATTCAGAGGAAAGAAAAGCAGCATTAATTTGATATCTTAACCCTTTACAGGTAAAAACATCTGTTGGCAGAAAATGTAGCTGTGTCTCTGATGTGATAATAAGAGAAGATAAAAGCTCCAAAGGAAACATGTGAAAGATAAAGGGATGAAGAGGGGGAGTGGGAGTCGTGCTTGAGGATGTGTTAGTGGCATGGAGCGTGGGTCCGGTTCCCACAAAACACTTGATCAGTCTAATTAAAAGAACCTTGGCATGATACGTTCTGAACAGTGGGGACTCAGGCCACGTGCCAAGTCTGCACTCACCTCCTCTCTCCCACACACATCCAGACACTGCCATTAACCACAACAACATGAGGAATAAAAGAGAGAAAGCCAATTCTGGGCAAATTCTCAAGACGCTCTGCTTTGTGATCCAGCAAAAGCAAGGCAGGAAACTGTATTTGAAGCATAGCAGAGGCTCACTGTCAAATATGTATCTGCTGTCATTGACCACTGGCTCTCCTGTTTGTCCTCTCAGTCTGAAAAGCGCATTCAGAGTCCCTTTCGAACAGAGAACCCCGAGTGCTAAAGTGAGTCATCTTTGGAAACTCCTGGAAAGAAAACCTTTTGGAGCACTACTGTACATATGAATCAAACTTATGTATGTGGAAGGACTGCCAGGACTTAATGCGTTGCACATTTCTGGAGCATGCAAACACATGTGTACTGTTTCCTAGCACACACACACACATAGAGACACACTCATACAAACAGCTATGCATGTTTGTTTAAGCATTTCTTCTTTTTCTCCAAAATAGACACACCAGGGTTGCTACAACAGTAGGACACAATCTACAAAACAACCTAGCTCAGTAGAAGAGTATCACCTTACACGGAAAGAAAATCTATATTTTTATTGGGAAAGAAACTGGAAAATATTAGAGAGTACTCTGGACATCAGCTTTTTTTCTGAATTCAAAGGGAGAATCTTGGTTTTATTATTGGAAATAAAAAATAAAAAAAGAATCATATTTCCCTTTCTTGAAAGATTATTTTGAACATTATGCACTGAAATATTTACTCTGGTAAACTATTGCTAGCTGTAAGGCCATCTGTTCTTCCTACTGATTTTTAAGAATTTTAATGACAGGACAATTTTGATTAAAAAAGACATGTTAAATGACATGAATAAATGTTCATCATAAATTCTTGAGCTCTGCAAACAAGTTTGAATTTTGCATGATGTGTCTAGTGTATGACCTCCATCTGCTGCACCCTCTACCTGTACAACACTGTTGTAATTTCAATGGTAAGACAGCAATGTATATTGTACCTCTTCATGTCAACTTGCCTATAGCACCACCTGTCCATTTAAAGCGATGTTCTTCTACCATGCTACAGGGAGCAGACAGCAGAGGACAAGCAGGTAATGGGATTGCCACACCCTGTTTGGGTTCAAAGCTATATGAGCTTTCAGCTGTGGGACAGCACACTGTGATGTGTCTGGGGAGCATCACCTGGATGCTGGAATCGCTCAACCTGCACAAGCTCATTGTTCAGCGCTGTCTCAATCTGTGTAGGAAAGAAAGAAGAAAGGACAATGAAGAAAAATGGCCCCAAAAAGTGTCCGTGCATGTTGGCATGTGTGCACAAATGTGCATGAATACATATGCACAGTGTTATGACATTTTTTCCTGTGTCAACTCTCTGGATCTGCACCTTTGAGATAAAAGACGAGAGGAAGCCTTTTCAGCCAGTTCTCTAATCCTTCACATTAGCTATTACTCTCCTTTCTCTCCTTAGCTTTCTCTATCTATAGAACACAGGTTGTCACTGTTAACTTTTCACTTTCCCCACAGCGCTCAAGTCCCTCGAGAATTACCTATGCTCTAAGATTAGGAGCCTGTAATTCCTTTTGTTGTTGAGGCTATAATGAATATCATAAGATGCTTATTTTGTGAGTATCAAGTAGTCTGTATTTGAATGATGAGCATGTGCTCTGGGTGGGTTTTCCTCTTTTCAACCATGCGTCATTCTCTCCCTGATATCCCACCTTCCATAGGGTGATAAATCCAGCAGCTCCATGCTGCATCCAGCATCGTTCTGCCCTCCCTCCCACCTTAACTAAAAAAAGAAAAGTTTTCCATCTTCTAAATCCCTTCATCCATGGCCTACAGGTTATCTCCCCCTACTCTAAACATAATCCTGGCCCCTCTGGCAGAGAAAGAGAGACAGAGAGAGGGAAATAAGAGAAAGGACCATATAGAGACAGAAAGAGAGAGACAATGACACAGAGGGGGAGACGGAGAGTCGGGCAGAGAGAGGGAGAGAGAAGTAGCACAGGGAGGAAACACAGAGAGGCAAAGATAGAGAGAGAAACAAGAAGTATGGAGACAAACAGCAATGATGTTAAGTCAGTGGAGCAACAACAAAACGTAAACACATTCCCTTCTCCAACTGCCTTTACCGGGGAGGGGGGAGCAGACCTGTCAACGATTGTTAACACATGTGTCCAGGCTTCCTCTAGGCCGTTTACTTGGAGACTGAAGGAGGCTCAGCACCAAAGATTTATGGCTCCCGGGGAAGAAAAGGAAGTGTGTTATTGATAAGTTGCAGAGAGAAGGCGAGGGCGCCCACCACAGTAATTAGAGGATGAACTTGCAGCCCATTGATTGAATGGAGTCCTGGACAGACACCAGAGCCACCTCATACAGTACCACCGTCACAGTCTGACCTCACTGTGGACAGGTGACCTCACCGCTGAGAGTATAGGCTGAAGCTGTGTATCATAGTTAAGGACCAAGAAACACTTTGATGTGTCTAAGTGTTGACTTTGATCAACAAATGAGCCTCTACAGCTGGTGTTGCATCAGAACTCCGCAAAATAAGAATCACTGATGAGCAGCCAGGCCCAAATGTGGCTTGAGCGTGCTTTAGTGTGCATGCGTGTGTGTGTGTGTGTGTTTGTGTGTGTGTGCAGGCGCAGTGTGTACATGTGGGTGGGGGGGTTGGTAGTGGGGGTGCTGCTTCTGTTAAAGCCTAGTATTATCCCAGCATTCACCAGTGTTTCCAGTGACCACAGGCTTGGAGGCCGGCCCAGTCCTTCTAGACACTGCTTAGCAATGGGACCCACCATTGTTTGATTTGGCTGCATATTCCAGTGTTTTCAGCATTGCCTAAAAGAGGAGGGGTCAGTGGAAGCACTGAAGAAGTCTGGGCTGAAGGGAGGAGGAGAAGCGAGGCTACAGTCGGTCTTCTTCCCATTCCCCAGCTTTCCTAGAAATTAGGGGGGGAAAAACAGATGCAGGGGCCGAGTTCAAGCTCTGTTTCTTTCATTCCCCCCCACCACCATTTGGTACTAACAATTATCCTCAGCTTGTGTCAATTGGCGGTTGCAGCAGATAGGTTTACTTCATCAAGATTACTAAAATGGCGATAGGTGTCTATAATCAAGGCAAAGTATGTTAAATACATTCCAGAATGAAAGCAATTATTGGGTTATACTATTTTATTTGACTTGTGCTCATTTTCGTCTTTGTGTTTGCGATGTATGCATGAATGTGTGTGCATGTGTCACTTGCAAATTACAAAACTAGTAGTACTCATTTATGAATCTTTTTCAGTTTAGTGTCCCCATTTTAATCTGTCACTGATCACTCATCATCACTGATACTCTTATAACAAGCCTCACAAAATATGTTGTTTATAGCTTTTTCTTAAGGACAGATTGTTGTACCTACTCTTCTTAGTAGGTGTTATGCAAAAAGATAAAATGTTCCAGTTCCTGGAGAGTGTTAAGTGTGAGCAGTTCATAGTAACTAGCGCTGAGGAACTTCCAGTACACAAACCCACCTGAATCCTTTTGTTCCCCAGAGACAATATTTTAACAGTCCAGAGCTCCCATGCGTAGCCAGAAGCTGGTCTGGAAATCTGAATCCCTCCATCTCATTAATAGTAGATGCCCTCCATCCATGGTTGGAGATGCCTGAATAATCCTCTCTTGGGTTTTTGTCATTCAAATGTATTCCACCCAATGAGACACCTGTTCTGCAACTTGGGTCTCCATGACTTCACCATGTGCTTTTCTCCTGCAGCACCATAGGGACTCTTATTGCTCACTGAAGGGCCCATCTAGAAAAAAACATTCTAAGGACACTTAAACATGCCTACATGTTAGAACAGACTGTCTCCTCTTCCATCACGACCTGGAAGCAATCAGCATTCTGAGCAGGAAAACACCTTCAACAGGACAAAATCCAAATTAATCCACTCTGACTATAAAATAGATTCCACTAACAGTAGTAACTAGAGTGTACTCCTCTTCCTCTTACCAAACACACCAACCCCCACTCTCTGCAACTCCCTCTCGCATCCGCCTTACCCTCCTCTTCTGCCCAGGTGAGTGTTGTTCAAGCTGCAGCAGCAGTGGAATTACACAGGCAAGACGAAGAAAGCGCACAATTATCTTCAATATCTGTCAGACACATGACAGCAACAGCTCCCCCTTCCCACCCACCAACACACCACACACACACACACACACACACACACACACACACACACACAAGCCAAAGGAAAGTACAAAGAATGGGGGTGTGCTGCTCTTTTGATTGTTCAGAGGCATAGAAATTGTCTCTGCCTCTCTCTGTATTTCCTACCCCCTCTTTCTCAATGCCTTTTTCTGCTCATTACCCACCACATTTGCATGCAGGCTGCCAAAGAGCAGGCAACGATGGGGAGGGAAATAAAATAAAAGGATTAGAACAATGGTAATCACTGGTGCTGCGTGCGTGTGTGTGTGTGTGTGTGTGTGTGTGTGTGTGTGTGTGTGTGTGTGTTTACGTGTTTGTACATGCACGCAAGCATGGAGGTGTGACAGAAAGTGAAGTACCGAAAAAGCATTGAATGTGAATTCATCTTAGACAGCATTTTAAGGAGCAACGGAGAGAAAAAGATGAAAAGACGCAGGTGTAATTAAAATCTGCGGTCGACCCTTCTTTTTGTGTCAAAACATTTCTAACATGCATTATTTTCTTTAATTCAAAAAGTGGGAAAATTTGTACATTATTATATTCAGTTTCAATCTAAGAAAATAGGGGGGGGGGATGTAAACATGTGAATGATTAATGTGTGTACCTAACCTTTCAATCTGTGTGAAGCAAAAGTGCAGAAAAAGTTTGAACCAAGCACAATTAGGAAAGAACTGCATCTGAGCTTGCCAGCACTATACTAAGAGAGTGTACTAAGTTATAATAATTTTCAACTTTTCAGCATGTCCTTGAGGTCTTTACCTTCCAGAGATGCCAACCAATGCCCTCTGGGTAGAAAGGCTCCATAACTGACATGAGCTCAAGCATGCAGACAAGACCTAATAGAGCTGGGCCATATCAGCAGGGCTGGAGGGGTAAGGACTGGCCATATCGCAGCCCTGGGTAAGACCCGCAGGAAAGATTCTTTAAGAGCAGGGAAGGTCAATGAAAGACCCCCATGTGCCACAGAATGGATTATGTCTCCTTCCCTCTCAGCGCACTGATAACCACATCAGCTTCAAGGACCCCCTCAGGGCCAGTGCAGGTGAGGCTAGCTATCTCTCTCACTTACAATTATGAACCCTTGATGCATTAACTGTGATGCATGTGAATGTAGAGCGGTCCAAGCTAAAAGGAACAGATGGGGATAAAAGATGGAATGTGTTAGTGTGGAGGAAGTGGAAACTGGAGACCAATCAGCAGAAACACAACAAAGCTAGGGAATGCTAACCTTTGAAGGACTAGCAGTTTGAAAGAGGAGGGTGAGTGGGGATCTGTGATAATAGCACACACTTGATCACGCCATTACCTCGAATTAGGGATAATTAGCCTCGGTAAACTGGGCACGAAACACGCCTATGATGTTGGGCCCAGAAGGCATGCTGTGGTACCTTTTACAGCCCGGTGGCTGATTTTGGGCACACACAACTGCTGCTCACAGCACGGCGAAGAACGATAAAGAGAGTGGGCTCGGCTGGCTGGTAGCAAACTGGGAGTAATTATCAAAGAGAGCTTATAATCAAACATCCGAATCGCAAACACGGACTATAAAACCCCTTTGGCTTAAATCCAGGAGTCGTTTTATCCAATTAGGTAAATGGCTGTAATGTGGGGGATTGAGGTGGGGGTGCGGGGAGGGGGCTGAGGCAATAAACGAATGGGGCTCCACAATCATACATTGCAGGGGATATTTGTCAATATTTTTCTCTTTCAATTATTATCCCATTGTTTTGCATTGAAATAGCCCCAGATTCAGGAAACTAAAAACCTGTTTGTTGGGTGCAAATTTGAGCCACTTCAAATCTGTCTGCTGCGCTGTTGGGCAGCAACAATAGATTTTGGCAGTCGTTTCCCATTTCAATTAGTATTCACTCTATCTGTATTTAATTGTCAAATGTTACAATAGAGGAAAAAGTCAATCAAAAGGTGTAGTTTATTTTAGAAAAAAAAGTTTGGCTTCGCATAAAACAGGATTACACCTGGTCAAGACCTGATGCTGGATGATCCAAGCAGCCACGTGAAATGTAGTCTACTTAAATACTGCATGTACATACAAATCCCTGTCAACCATAAAATACATTAATGACTGAGAGATAAACCAGTGACTTTAGCTCTCATTTTAGAAAGTCCTGGTGGTTTTGATGTACCACAACCCTTGTCGTTCCCTTTAAACATCAGTATTTAAACCCTGATTGCGACAGCTCTCACTTTAAAGAGCTCTTGCCTCACTTACCTCTCTCTGTGTGAGTTAACTGGGAGCAGGATTGTTCAGTGGTGATGAAATCCAGATACAACCAAATGTGTGTGTGTGTGTGTGTGTGTGTGAGTGTGTGAAACAACTCCCTACCTCCACCACACCAGAGTGGAATGTACCAGGCAGGCTAAAGAGAAAAAGATGCTAAACTTTTGGCCTTCAAAACTCCTAAAACCTTAGAGTTACATTCCACATTGTCTTGACACTTCGTAGGCTACTGAACAATCTGGGGTTCCCTTCTGTGAGTGACAAGCTTTGCACTGTGGGCTGTTGCCATGCACTTGTTAACCCTGCTCCTCTTCCCTTCTGCCATTCAATGCACAGCTCACACTACAGCAATACTATGTTAAGATCTATGCAAATAGCAATTTCAGACACCATAAGCAAGAGTGGGATATTTATGGAGAAGCTTCACAGTCGCACAGAAAAACACAACTCGCTAACATAATGAAACGAGTCTGAATGGCCAGTACAAGTGTGGGAAACTTGTGTGTAATAGGCCCATTTTAACAATGTAAAAGTATAATTCCAAAATTATATATTTACCAATGAAAGAAGAGCAATATCACCATCATTGTGATGTTCTCTTGGATTTTTATATTTAATATAAACAAAATACAATTAAAGTAAAGTAAATATGATACGGACAGGTTTCTGTTACATATCATCGAAACCATAGATTATGCATGAAAATAATGGTATGTAACCACTGACACTAGGGATTAAAACAGTGAGAAGCATTCTGCTAAACACAGGTGAGCAGTAACAAGAGAGCTTATGCAGGTGTGTCTGTTGTATCTATACATTTTTTTAAGCGTGCATGTGCGTGTCTATGTGCGTTCATGTGTCACAATGCTCTCCTGCATCCTCGTGTGTGTCTGCTTTTGTCAGATAGAGGAGGCAGACACTGAGTCCTCCACATTCAAACACCTAAACTGCACTCAGCCTCAAACTCCTCCACTAATAAACTCCAATATTAGTTACAGCCTCTAAACTCAGGAATGTGGCGCTTTAACTCTTCCCTGCCCATACAGGCTGCTCTCAGCAGCCCTCCCAGCCCAGGGCCCGCCAGCAGACTCATTCAGGCATGAGATGCTGGCTGTGCGTGCATGTACGGGGCATGTCCTACATGAGCAGACACATACAGGGCTGCTCGATAGTAAGGTGGCCTCTATCCCCGTGGGGCCTTAACAGGAAAACACAAGAGCAACTGTGATGATGTTTCCTGTAAACACCTCAGTGTTACAGTGCAGGTGTCATGCAGGAGTCAGGGTTGTGTGTGTGTGTGTGTGTGTGTGTGTGTGTGTGTGTTTGCAGGTGCTAGAAGACATGACAATGTATGCATTCTTGTGTTTTTTTGGGAAAAGAGAGGACTGGCTTGCTTTCAGAAAAATAAATGTTTTGTTAAACACTGAAGAAGTTTCAATCTATTTCTGACAACAAAGGAAAAACTCCAACTGAGACAATGATTCTTTTTCAAAATAATCTTCTACTGTACTGTTAGGCTCTTATTATATACACAGCAACACCCGATCTCTTCTGGTCTTACATGCTGTAGTTTGTGGTCATCCAATCACATCATTATTCTCCACCCTACATCATTTTGTCAGTTGATGAAGAGGAGAGAACCAAGTGGTGATTGATGTGATTTACAGCATAACCTCAGAATATTAAATCATTAGGCTCACTTCCCACTTTAAAGGAATCCACCCTCAACAGTTACTGGTGACTGCTTTGGCATAAATGTGGGTAAGGATCACAGACTGTAGAAACAACATGCATGTATCATGTGTGCCATCACTCAAAGGATCCTGACAGGATGTTTTCAAGCTTTGATTTGGGTTTGCTGCTTGCCCCTGTCATTTTGGTGGAGCCACGCAAGAGAAACAAAATCTAAATTTGGTTGAAGAGGAGGAAGCCTTGGTGAAGCAGAGGAGGGAGGAATAAGTGGCAGCCACCACAGCTGACTGTGACTGGACTGAGACACTCGTCAATCAAGCAGACACACCCCAAAACACCAATTACTGAAAATTTTGAAAGTCACCACTGAGACACTTTTTTGGGGGGGGGAAGTAATCAATTTGTATTTAAGATGGATGTCAAGTCAACATAAGCATATAGGCTATCAGAGGAACTGCAACTTGAGGCAGTTTTGCAATGGCTTCTCACTAAACCATTGTAGATTATTTGTTATAGATTTTATATACCAGAGTTTATACAGTTCTGTGATTGTATGTGATTGTATGTTTTCTGTGGTTATTCCCACAATGTATGAACACATGATTCAATTTTCTAATTCTTAATCATGTGTTTGTGTTTGCTTACACAAGAGAGACATTTATATGTATGCTTATATATATACATGAGCATGCATATATATGTTCAAATGCAAAATACACCTCCACCATGCTACTACATAGAACGTTCTGTGTTTGTGTGTGTGTGAGTGTGTGTGTGTAAAACTAGCCTCCTTAGTAAGTCATTAATCTGTAGACAAGCCACTCAGGCAACAGATGCAGCTGCTGACAACTTCTATGAGAACTGCACTAGTGGGAAGGAGAGGATCAATTGGCACAAATTTGAAAAACATTATACAGATTAGAGATTAGTTTATGTCCAAGAAACAGCCGAGACTATCGCAAAATGCACAGACAACAGCAGCGCTATAAGAGAATTTGATCAGCAAAAGGTCAAACAGAAATTGCATATCACTTATTTCCTGCTTGTATCATGCACATGTTTGTACGCATGCATATGTCTCTCAGAAGCATGCAAGCGTATCACTGCAGATTTGTAAAAGCATGAAACAAGCAGTTTGTGTGTGTACATGTCTGTGTGTGTTTTCTGGTTGACATTCTCCAAATCAACTAACTCCAGCCTGAGGACAGGCAGTGGAAAGATGCTTCTGGCCCTTTTGCAGCTGAAAGAGTCACATTATGATTCAGCTTTCAGTCCTTCAGAGGCATCAGCCAATCTGTGGGTTGGTGGCAGTGTGAATCAGGCTTGTTGCAACTCCCACTCCCACACTTGGAGACTGAAAATGTCTCTTTTGGATGACAAGTAAGTGTGACTACCGAGGCTTGAGCTCTGGAGGAGAGTTAATTTCATGTGGCCTTAATGTGACAATACAAGCACATTTCCAAAAAATTTAAAAGCACCACTTGTAAATAAACAGTAAAGCGATCAGAAGATGTTATAGCATGTTTTAAGTAACATATAAATATACAAAGAAATATTTTTGTCAAATTGCCAATTTAATTAACTTATTTAATGATTATCGAGACAGCGAAACATTACCGACTTTAGAGGCTTCTATTCTGTAAATGAACCTGTGCTGAGTCTGCACTTTAACCCAGCAAGTGAAGAAACAATGTCCCTACAGAGATCAATATTGTTTTGTTATTGTGATATTAGAATTAGAATTGCCATCATTTAAGGGAACAATCACATTAAGATTTTCAAAGCTTGTTTACGCTCTAAGGAGCACAGTATGCATGTATGTTAGGTTAGTGGGGCCATTTAGGTGTAAGGTGGACTGAATGTGTCCTTTGGAGCAGGCTAGTGGTGTTAAACTGCAGGGCTGCAGCAGGGCAAACTGCAAGAGCATGACTGATCTATTGAGAGGAGCATCAGTGTGAATGCAGCCATTGCTCCAATCAATATTGCCTTATTTGTTTGTGTGCACGCAAGTGTAAAATTGTGCGCTGTCTCTCTATCTCTCTTTCAAGTTGTGTAAGTTAGGGCCTTGCATTTAGGGAGCGACGGCAGAGGGCTGAGAGTAATGAGGAGTGGAATGGAGAGATAGTTGGCATTTCAATCCCACAGAGAGAAAAGTGAGGAGAGTATTCATAGACTGATCTCGGCTTCATTCACAAATACAAAAGCTACTTGCTCTTTTCTAGGTGACAAAGAGGCCAGCTCATTCTCTTGCATTTACCTGCTTAGCATCAGGATCGAATTCCTCTGGTTTTATTCTGTCATTGCTATCAAGTGGTCTCTCCTGCGCCTCTTGAAGACTGAGGCATTGAATGGGGATGAGCAGTCAGGGGGCTGCGGCTGCTGAGAGGGGAACCTTTTGTTTTACATCTGATGAGATGAAAACCATATCCACACGATGAACCCAGAACACAGCATCAAGTGGCCAGGAGTGACTACAGACAAGTTTAACTAAACATTTTCTTCAGGCCACTTTTCAACCATAAATTGGATTAGCACAAGCAAGAATTACTTTGTAAAATGAATTTGTGCTACATTACATTATTTTCTTTCATTTACTGTAACACCAACCCAGGGCTTCAATTAAGTCTTCCTGAATGTTGTGAATTTCAAGGACTTGAATGAATTTTTTTCTTTTGCCTGAGGCCCAAGTCTAACAGAGACTCATTCTTTGTAAGCAACATGAATTCACATGTTCAGATGAGGTAATTCAAAACAATGGCCTTTACAAGGTTGCAATACACTTTCATAAAGGCACTCTCTCAACACAAACCTAATTATTGAAATTGAAATTGGTATATTAAGTTTATTATTACTGTGCAAACAAAAGATAATTGTATGAAAGACAAAAAATATGGAATGGAAATATTGAATAAAAATAATGTGTATTATACAAAGAAATTTAGGGAATTCTAATGGAATTAGAATAAATATAATAATAATATATTATAAATATTATATATTATGTATACTAATATTTTATGATTTTCCATAAATATTAGCACAAAGCCTACTTGAGCAGCTCTGTACCACACTGTTAAACAATTGCTGATATAGTTAACTTACATTTGTTTGTACTAATAAATCTTTAAACGAACCTTTTTCAGTTTTGGGAGTTTTGAGTGCAACATTCTTAATCAAAATGTATATATTAACTAGAACTTGAATCCCTGCTATGTCACTGTATATTTCCTTAAAGAGAATCTAAAAACTGGAGTGTAGCATACTGCCAGCTGAACTGTAAGGAATGAATTAATGCTACTTATACCGCCTGCACATAATGAATGCTTGAGTGCTCCACACACATAAATACACACACACACTCTCTCTCTCTTTCTCTCTCTCTTACACACACACACACTCTCATAGCAATGGACTGCTATTCCAGTAGATGTGCTACCCTGATGACAGCCCCATGATGAGAAAGGCTCAGTGCTGTAGAGCACATGACAGTCAAAGGTAGCGTCCTGTCACTCAGTCAGTGTTACAGTGGGATGCCAGGGTTGGGAGATGGCAGTTGTTGAACTCTGGAAAATCATGCTGAAACCTGAACCAGGCCCCCAGGAGAGCAGCCCACAGAAAAAACAGGTGCCCTGCACATGATGCGTCTGATGGTGGTTTGGGGGTGACAACCACCCCCGATCCTCCTCATCATGCAATGTCACTGGGCTCAGGAGCCAATGTCCCCCTCAGGAATAGCCATGAGATTTTAGGACACAGTGTTCTGATGAAATAACACCATAATATCAACTCTATGAACCCCTGCCCCAACAAAGAGTTGCAGCAACTAAAATAGTAACATTTGAATGCCACAGTTTTCATATAATGTCAAAAAAAAAGAAGTGCCATGAGTATGTGCAGCCACTGCTGCATATTTTAGCATGTTAACTTATTTCTTAGCACATTCTACATACAAGCAGAAATAACAGAAGCCCAACAGGCCAAGGTAGTATTCAACAATGTGTTCTGTCAGCCCCTCCACAGTTTTCAGGTCTCTGATGGAGAAGACAGATCAAAGGTCAGTGTAGGGTACACACAGAGAAGATCTCCCTGACCTGTGCATACATGCCCTCTCACCTCATCCACGTCACGGTAATACAAACAGCACACAACCTTACTGAAACATTTAGTGGCTATGAGAAAACTATTTCTGAGAATGATGAGGAGCATCTATTATTGGTGTAGTGGTTTGACCTTGCACCTGTTCGATGTGGCATTAATGGAATGGGGCCTAGCAGTTCATGTGAGTGCCTGGCTATGTACCCCTGTGCTTTCCCCTTTTATATCCTTGTGTATCTTACATCAGGGCATCTTGACATTGAATGTTTGAGTGCATGCAGTACAGAATGTTTTTATACGCATGTGCAGGATTTCTGTGCCTCCTTACTAATGTGCTCACGTGTGTGGTCTTGTGAGAGAAATTTGTGTGTGTACTGTATGTGTGTGGTGCTCCCCCATCAGTAAAGTTTCACCCCCACCCCACCCACAGGGACAATGCAATCAGACGTCACCACAGGAACCTGATATAATGATCGCTGTGGAGTGTGCTAATTAACACTGAATAGAGCTCATAAGCGCGATTCCTTTGCCAACAAATCAGCCGACAGCACAGCACACAGGCGTTTGTCAATGAGCCGAGCAGAGACAGGGTCACACACTCGGCACAAAATCCAGCTCATTCCAGGGAAAGCGCACTGGCACCTACAGACACACACATTGAGAATACATGCTCCTTTATTATGGGTGTAAACACCATGACAAGGAATAAGACTTTGAGGGAATCGTGTCCTTATTCGAGTGCCCTAAAGCTGTTTTCACTCCCTGCTGCAGTAAACAGTATCATTATTTATATCACCATTGCCTATGAGGGTGTGTACATACACCAAGAAAGCACAACACTAGCTGTTAGCAGCAGACACATTCAAATACACACTCATACACAACCACTGGTCTCCTTTGAGATGTCAGCGATCTGCTCACGGTTTGGTGGAGCCATTGTTCAGAAGGGCTCATATTCTTAAAAGGGGGGCCTTTTGTTGTTGTAAACAGCATGAATTTTTAATCCAGCCCAAGATTCTGGGCTAGTAATGAATGTGTCTCGGCAGCCAGCCTCTCTGGGGACGGAGGCCCCTGGCTCCTGTTGCTAAGTTTCAGCAATGCCTGAGTTCTGGAGGAATCAGCTTGTTACGCCCCACCAATCTAGCACACACACACACACACACACACACACACACACAAAAATATATATATATAAGCGCATGTGGGTACACATATGTACATATGAGTACACTCATGTACACACACCAACAATTACTTACAAAAACAGCCTTTAACATTATATACAAAGAAGTAAAACGTTCAAAGTTAAAACAAATACACTATATACTATATAATGCATAAATGCTTATTTTAATGAAAAAATATATGGACGCACACAGGGGCACCAATGCAAAAGATATACACTCAAACACCCAGGCATTCATGGAAAGACAGCAAAACATTTTCAATTAACTCACTCCCTTTCTATTAAGTCTCCTCCTCTAGCCAAGCTGATTTGAGAAGTGGTTCTATGTTTCCCTTTTTCCAGCTTGCTTTTTTTCTCCTCTGAGGATCCATATCTTCGATTGTGCAGCCAGAGGCTGTCAGTCATTTTATTAGTCTAAAGCTTGCTCGTTCAATAGTGTCAATTCCAAGCCTTGGACATTGACCTAAAGGAGTTCCTCCATCAACACCCAGTCCCAAATCAACCTCTTCCTCCACAGAATTTTTCCTCCATCCAGCACTTTCACCATCAGCAGTAAAATGCTCTAAAACTCCTCCCAAACAGTTCACCTGTGACCTCACAGCTCCAGCTAGAGGAATAAGCTGTTTATTTATCTGCATCGTTCAGTGAAGTTGCTGACACTCCCAGATTGAACATAATGACTGTGTGCAAGCTTTGACAAAAGCATGCGCATAGTTAAAAGCTAAAGCTCTACAATGGAATTTCTCATTTACGTCTTACTCTATTCCTGACACATTAACCAAGTCTTATAAGACTATAGAGAGAAACAGTAGTTGTGTGATCTTGAGTCTGAAAATAGATCTTCTCCCATTGGAGCCTCTCCTGTCATAGAGAAAGGCTTCAATAAAACTGAGAGATGTATACTATATGTCAAAGGGTTAAATCAAAGTGTTGCTTTTTTAAGTAAAAAAGCAGTGGAATTCGCCCCTGTCCTCTTTGTTTTCTGTCTTCCCCTCCCAAACCGATTAAATTGCTGATTGATTTTTGTATCTCAGCTCGATTCCTTGCCCCTCGCTCTCCGTCTCTTGCCATTGATCCTCACAAGGCTGCTGACTCCAAAGTCAGAGGACCCATCCTCTCTGGCCTCCGGAAATGAACTTGTTAGATGGGCTGTGCGATTTATTGCTCATGAGGCTGGGGTGTCTCTGTGTGAATGTGTGAGTGTCTGTAGGGGCTGTGTGTGTGTGTGTGTGTGTGTGTGTGTGTGTGCGTGTGTGTGTGTGTGAGTGAGTGAGCCAGCGCTGCTTTCACAGGGCTTGAAATTTATTGCATGTCTGCATTTCTCTGTACATCAGTGCATGTGCACGTCCGTGTGAGAGAGCAGAGTATTGAATTTACACCAGCATGTGTTAGTGTCTATGCATGTGTGTATGGATATTATTCACCTTTGACAATGTTACATATTATGCCACACAAGTTGGAGATCTTCTCTTCTATGACAAGTTTATGACCCACAGTGTCCTGTTTAACTTCCACTGCGCCTGATCTTGTGTAGTAGGTTGGGTAGTGGTTCACCATCCAAAATAGAGAATTATTGGTCATGTTGATGGTTTTATTGAAAGTTTTCTGCTGAGGTAAGATGTTGAGAGTTCCTCCTCATATTCCTATTCTCTGATCTGCGCCCGTCCACCTGTGTGTGGCGTCAGACACAGCTCTGTCCTCTGCTGCAGCTTCCTGACATATTGATTGGGTTCCATTTAAAAGCCCTGTTCTCCCACCGTTATTTACTCCAATAGTAAATCTTTACAATGCCGTAAAAGACTGTTTTACACACTTGGATTATACAATCTCCCTGCTGCAGCAGCCAGACAGGCGTGTGTCAGGCTGTGAGAGGAGAGAACAGGAGAGGAGGTGTGGGCTCAGCACCTCATCTCTCCCTAGAGGCAGATGCAGTGCAATGGCACCAGAAAGGGCCTTGGCATTACTTTAAAGGGTGCTCCGAGGGAATGAGCTGCCTGCTCTCTCTCAACTTCACTCTCCTCTCTCCAGTTTGCTTTGGCACATCTCCATCCTTTTGTTTTAAGCTGCTGATTGTTTGTGTGTGTGTGTGTGTGTGTGTGTGTGTGTGTGTGTGTGTGTGTGTGTGCTTGGTACTGTGGCATTTAATTTGATAAAATTGCCAGCTACTGGTATTAGTTTATAGTTCTGAAGAAACCGATCTTGCATAACTGACCCCGACCTCAAAGCAAAGCATTGTCTTACATCATCCAACTAACTGAAGGCCTTTTGTGTGGTTTCAATCATCAGCTTGATGGGAATATTTTAGTGATGATGATTAATTTGAGGTGTGTGCCGCAAGCTAAGAAGTATGGAAACGATAAATTCTCGACAAACAACACACCATGGAAGGCCTTAATGATTAGTATCCATTAGCACATGCATGCCAGGTAGTGAAGAAGCCACGCACAAGGGTTGAATTCTCAGAGGTCACTATGCATCAGCATAAATCATTCAGCTTGTATATAGCCGAGGTCTTCACTTCATTAGAGGACATATGCTCCGCTTGTACCCACTGCCTCTCTTCATTGCCGACCCCAGGCCTTCAGCCCTGCCCAGGCGCAGCTTTGCCATGGTCCACATGGCCAAGTCACACCAGAGGTAATAAGTACTTAATTTAGGAGCAGGGAGGTGGGCCATGCTTGGCGTTTATTGGTGTTGATGCCGAGCAGACTTCAAAAAACCACTAGGCCCATAATTTATCTCTCTCCAAGGACCACCAGTGTTTCAGGAACAGAGCGAGGAAGACATAGAGAGTAAATGAGAGCGAGAGAAAGGCAGAGAGAGAGAGTATATGTCTGTGTCTGTCTTTCAGGGGGTGTTTAATACTGCTTGGCTGTTGACTTTGGTGTACTTATTCTTTGATGTCAGTAACATGATCATCAAGGATCTTTTCCCCAACCCCCTGCAGTAGTTTTGCACCAGCAGCCGAGCATTCCCCCTCACAAACTCATCCAAGTTGAACCTGGCTGTCCAAATCGTCTGCCACTGGTAGCGCTCACATGGGATACCCATGCTGAAAGTGTATACTCGAAAAAAAGATCATTTGGAATAAACAATAAATAATTCAGCAAATCGGTTAAATAAGTAATAGTGTGATATCTATTTCTTTGGTGGCGCTATTGCCTTTCTTTATTTATTAATGGGCTTAATAGACACCATGTCTTGCCATGAAGAGCAGTCTCTTGAACTGAATCCTTGAGGGAAAGAGAAAGTTACAGCTTTGTTTATCTTGTCTATCTCTCCATGTGCCTTTTTGGCTGTTTCTGTGTTCGAGACGCAGAGTGCAGTCTAGACTTTTATTTTGTGGGGGAAAGGGTCAAAGGAGTGACATGAGCCAGCTGTGGAATCCTGATCATAGCAGCTCCCCCAACTCTTACCTTCCCTTGCATCTCTCTCACACACACACACACACACACACATTCCCACCCCCAGGTCTCCTGTAATAGCCATGAGATGCTCCAAAAATACCCTCCCCCACCCCATCCAGAGGAGGATATCCACCCCTCTCTAGGGAGATAGAATGTCTCTCTCCATATCTGGCAACCATGACCTCAAATTAAGTGAGGGCTTCTGTGAAATATTCCTTTCGTGTGTCTCTGGTTTTAAAAGCGCCCAGTAGGATACAGACAACTCCTCAGACTAGAAGCGAGCGTACGTGTGAACACTTGAACATCAATTGACAATTAAGCGATACAACAGCCTTCTCAAGCCCTCTTTAACTCAAGGGCTTACTGTCTCTGAGCCACCCAGCTTTGACTCACAAAGTTGAGATAAGACATTTTGGATGTATTTAGCTCGCCACACAGTACACCTCTGAGCTGAGCAAATGTAAGGAAAACGTTACAGTAGATGCATCTATGTGGTATATGACTTCTACTGCACCAGCAAATGTTTTTTAACTCTTAACTACTACTCTTAATTATCTCGTATCTCGTACTACAGCAACATGTGATTAGTTAAGGTGTGTTAATTAGCTGATTATAAATAATTCATTTTAAGTTAACCACAACTCACAAAAAGTAACTCAACCACCTGTAATTATTAAGTTAATGAAGGTGGAAGGAGGCAACTGGCAGTAAACTATGATGGGTAGGCAGTTGTTCCAAGTCTTGACACCTTCTAATATGTTGAAAAATGTGTGCTTCAGTGGCCAGACAACAACTTACAAATATACAGCCACATCTCTTTCTGCTGCTGAGGAGAAATGAGGCGGCAGAGGCAGTGTTGAGCAGAGCTGAGGAGTGTAAGTGTTTTAGCAGATAGGTGGACGAGAACACGCCGTCATCCTGAAACATGGTCGGCTGCAGCCAGAAACTGTAAATCTAGCAGTGACAGAATGTCAGCACTGGCTACAGTGTGACCAGGCACCTGCATTCTGCAGTCTGCAATGTAGACATTGCAGTGTTTGGTAGAAACATTCAGTATAGACCACTTCATACAATTATGTATGTTTGCTACCATATCATTACTGTTATTCAGTCACTCTAATCTGTTGCAGCAGTTTGTGGTCACTGCACAAAAACAAGCTTGTGTGATACAAGTAGATACATAGTAGTAGCATACATTCATAGATACACAATACACACATCTGCACACATGCACGTGCACACATCCCTCAACCTCTGAGATTGCCTGGGGTGGAGAGAGGATAAGAAAAC
Organism: Nannoperca australis; assembly: GCA_036023655.1. Classification (NCBI taxonomy): domain Eukaryota; kingdom Metazoa; phylum Chordata; class Actinopteri; order Centrarchiformes; family Percichthyidae; genus Nannoperca; species Nannoperca australis. Next base: position 25,742 of record JAVQJD010000669.1, read on the forward strand.
ATAGCCAGGTCTGCCCCCCTTGGCCTGTGGCTGTTGGGAGGAGAGGATGCCTCTCGACTCCCATTTCCCCTGTTCCACAGGAGGCCCATCTCCACACAGCCACTGACCCATCTATCCCGCATGGCTAACTGGGCTCCTGTGTATTCACCACAGCAGAGAAACACTGAGAGGAAGGAGGGGCGAGGGGGGCCCACAACATCTGGGAACCATCAAGCCAAAAGAGCCTTAGATCCTGAGATTCCAGTCTCCGACCCCTCTCCTCTCCTCACCTCTCCTCACCTCCCCCATTGCCTCTACTCAACCCCTCCACCACCACCTTTCCTCTCCATCTGTCTCCCTCCCTCTCTCTTCTCCTCTCCTCCCCCCACCTTTTTCTTCTCCTCCCCTCGTCCTGGCTGCCCATCATTTCCATGTCTCTTCGGCAGTGGGCCTAATCCAAACAGATTGTCTAACTGTTTCAAAAACATACTCCCTTTCTCAGCCCCCTCTGTTCCCCCTTTCTGTCCAATGTTCATCCCAGGGAACAGACACTCTCTTTCATAGTGGAGGAGGTACCGGTGTCAGTCTGGCCTGGGTTAGCAGGTTACTGCTGCACAGAACCATTTCAGGAGGAATGAGCTAGCCAGGCCCCAAAGCACTTTGGCAGATCCCTATTTAAAACTCAATCCTGACACATTACACACCATCCAACCCTCTACACTCCCACTTCCTCCACCTCCCTTACTAGGTCTGTATAGGAATGGCCACAGCTGGCCACATAGGCACACTGTGTGTGGTGTTCCAAGCCCATTGTCTAAGGCATATTGTCCAGCCCTGCCACCCTATTCCACAGACTAGTGCTGGGACAGGGAGAGCCTCTGGGGGGAGAGCCCCGGTAGGGGGCTCGGGAGCTGAGAGGTATCCCAGGAGACCACCAGGCCTCCCACTGGGTAGACTGCCTAGATCAGAGGCTCCCCCAGCCACTGCCTGCTGAACTCCTGCATACTGTGTTTTGTTTAGAAGGAAGCTCCGTCCCTATTTACCATAATTGAATTAAAAGGATTAACATGGTTCCAGTGTTGCTCACATCTGTGTTCTCTATGATTTCACCTCTTTCCCTGTGTCTTTGATTCTTGAGGGAGGGGGACTGGGGAGTTGGAGCTACTTTAGAAAATATTTTCTGTGAAATAAATGCACGATTTTACATAATTAAAGCCCATTTTACAATGTGCAAGAAAAGCTAAATATGCTATAAAAAGTCAATTTGAAATTATACTCCATCAAAATGTAAAGACACAATGTTCCTCATAAGCCGATTACCATATTATAGAGAAATGGTTCTGTATACTGAGAATTTAAACCAAATAACATAAAGTGATAATAAAAGATGATGCTGTAAGAAATCCAGTGGAACTAGTGAAGGATTCTCTGTGTTGATTTTAGACCAATCGTAAAGCTGCTGTCCCAATTGGATTGTGACTAAGGGTCAGGAAAGCGGTGGCCTGCAGATCAGAGGCTGGATTAATTGTTGACACTCTCCCAGTCCAAACAGAACCCTTACTACCCCCACTACACACACACACACTCCCAACTACATAGAGGTCCTGACAGACACTTTGATTTATGTCTAGCCACCAACAAAAAAAGAGAACAAAATCAATTGGCTATTACCGCACTTAGCACTGGGCTGTCACCACCTGGGAGTAGGGTGTTGAAAATAAAAGACAGAGTCCATACAACTCTTCCATAGCACTCTATATACTCATTCCCACTGGGGAAACACAGATCAGTGCTCAATCTCCATATACAAAGCTAGTCTCCAAACTGAGTGTCTGCAACACTTGTGCTCATGGGCAGCGGTAGCCCAGAGGTCAGAGAAGCTGGCTTGTGACTGAAGTGTAGACGGCTGAAATTGCCAGACTGGCTGAAAAACTGTGGGTGGAGAAAGCACTGCCACAACAACCCTGAACAATGCTCTGACTTCCATCTGGCCGACAGAAGAGTACTGTGGCTGTACTAGGCTGTTTGCAGATGTGACTGTTTGTAACTGTGTGGATATGCACGGTGTTGATAAAACCGATCAGACATTCAACATTAAATAAATGCAATACCTGACAAACCTCAGCTGCACTGATTACTGACTATGAGTGAACTTAATGCGTGATGTCTTCGCACTCTGTCTGTGCCCTTTGAACCGAGCCCCTCATCTGTTAGACTGGGGTGACTTCCAGGGTTTCACTCTTTTCAGTCTGATTGAGGTCATACATTCAATGCCAAGGGCACCAACTGTGCATCAACTCTTTTGCACACGAGTCCTATTCGATGACATTATACAATACAGTCAGTTGCGTAAGGTTGGCTGAAATACCCTTTCTGTACCGTCACTGTACCCCTCCACCTTCCCTTGACCCCTCTGTCCTCCACTCAAAAGTGTCCTGCTGTATTTAGGTATTTTTATTCCCAATGGAAGCTATCTCAGGCATGCATCATGCAAGCAATAGAGGGATATTTTTACGGTCAAAATTCAGGGTATATATATATATATATATATATATATATATATAGGGATATAGGGAACCCCGGCACTACTGGACTGAGAAAGAAAAGTTTACTTAGATAGAGTGGAAGACAAAACAGAGAAATCACACACTGTTACCTTTTCTCTTTTGGAGTGCAGTTGTCAGCTGGTAAAATGGGACATATTGCATCACACTCTCTACCCCCTCCATGTCATCTTGTCCCTCGCCAGCACAGGAACCATGTTTGACCCAACAACTGTGTGTCTGCCAAGTGGAATGTGGGCCAGGGTCAGTGGCGGGGGCCTTGTGGCCTCTTAGGGACTATTCTGAGAGCAGGAGCTCATCTTTGTTCTAACCCTATACTGGCGTCTTGTGACTGTGGTTAAAAATGGCCCTATGTGCTCACTGACTCTAAATCACAATCACAATCACTCTCTCCCCCCCCCCCCCCTCCTCTCTCATGCACACACACAAGGCTTTACTGGGTAGCTGCAAAATGGAAACTAGGGGATGTAAAGCCACATAAGCCTCATGTGGTCCTATGTTCTGTTAGTTAAGCTTATTTTACATATCTGCAGTGTTAGTCACATGCATCATTATAATCAAATGTTGGCATAATGATAATTTGGGAAAAAAGTTAGATGCTTATAAAACACATGCTTGTACAATCAAGCTCAGTCAGCATATGTTAAGTGTTGTGAAGATAGTGGACACACTTGTACAAGTACACAAGGACACTGTCACAGTCTCAAAAGAATGATGCTGATACATGTAGTACAGTTACAATCTGCAAATCACCTTTGTGTCCATCTGCAGTTCCAAGTTTCAACCCGCTGACCATACACTGTAATCACCGTGTATTTAGCGTTATCTTTAGAGAGCTGGCCTGCGAGAGACCTCTTTACGACACTGTAAACTTTAACTGCCTAGGTCTTAGTGCTTAAACTCCAGTCCAGCCACCCGAGGGAACCAGGGAGCTTACGAAGGGAGCTTACGGGATTGAATGGGAGAAAGCCACTGTTGTACATCTCAGCAGCAGCAGCAGCAGCAGCATGACACCCCACAGCTAGCTGTTCTGACACTGCCATGTAGCCATTAGGAGACAGTATTTTGCAAGTGTGTTCAGTAGGTATACCTGTCTATACGCAATAGATATACGGGTTTGTTTTACTCATAATTCAAGACACATGATATGCCTATGGAGCACAATATAGTCTAAACAAACACTTGTCCTTGTGATTTCTACCCCACACACTATACACTGTACACCAGACATGTTCAAACAACTACTAACTATACTTTTTATATTCCATTCTACCCATGGTTGGAGGATATGGATAAACTGATGCCCAATCCCTTAGACTGATAGCTTACTGCCTCTCCAACTTGAGTTGGCTTTTATCTCCAACTCTGCATGTGCTGGAGAGGCTTCTTGCTGTTAAATCATCTATTTCATGAGTTGCTGGCACTCTGAGGGGAAAAAAACCTCAAGGAGGCTATTAGAGCCTGGCTGTGTTAATGCAGCCACCCATTAAAAAATCCCTGCGGAGATGAGGAAAGTGGACTCATACACTTTAAGTATCTGAACACATACCAAAAGACTTTCACTCACAGATAAATATGCATCCTCACACAATAACATGCAATCATAGACATCCTTAAAATTTAAATATTTCATTAAACATTTAAATATTTGAAATATTGCATACTAGACATTCATAGATGCCTTGGCAGAACAATGATACAGTACACATGCAGAGAAGTTGTGCAACACATATCCACAGAGACACCTGTTGTGACACTCAGATTGCCATAGCCCCAAGATAGTCGGTCATCTCTGAGAGCTTGCTCACGTGAGCTCCTGGGGGTTGAGACAGAGCTGCCTTCTGGTGCAATACAAACAGGACTTTTATAGGCATGTTTACGAGCAGGTCGTTGAAGTCCCCCGTTTTGGGACAGGCTGAGCTGAGCTAGTCTGAGCAAGGCGGGGGGGGAGGATTGATGTCAGACAGGACAGTACAACCCTGTCTGGGCGCCTGGGTCATATACCATGGCCTCTGCTTTCTCTGGTTCCAGCTCAGGTTGCTGTTTCATGTAGGCTCTCCTGCAGTGGGACACTAACTGTCAACATAGCTCCTCTGTGAATGGCATAGGTCAGTGCACACATGTGGTTGTAGGGTGTCTAGTTGGTGCTCACAATGGATCATGTAGAAAAAGCACCCCGCTGTGAAAATGAACCCTATAAATAAAAGCTAAACATGCTGCTCAACAAAAAATGTGATCCAGATCAAAAACGTTTTTATTGCTTAGATTGATGCATTAATACATTGTTGGTTGTTACAATCACATCAAAGTTTACATTTAAGGACAGGATGAACATTTAGCCAAGGCATGGTTGCTTTCTAAGCTTCTATATTGTGTAGTATTACCACAGCTGTGCTAAAGGCCAGATGAGGCTCTGACTTCATGGGCTAAGGAATCATTATGGGCTCATAAAGGGCCCTGCGCCAAGCCTCCACTCAATAAACCTGGATCCACATGAAGCCAATGCAGCTGATTAATTAGTCAAGCAATCAATGGGCTGCACCTTCCATCCACTGATTTTCTCTTGTATTTTGCCCAGGTACTGCAGCAATTACTACACATGTACAAACACATACACACGTACCCATACACACACACACACACACACACACACACACACACACACACATACATGCATACTGCAAGAAAGCATACATACAGAAACACAAATACACAGACAAGCCATCACACACATTTCTCTCCTTTACACTCACATTCACTTGCCTACAAAATGATAATGAGATACAAAAACAAAGAAAAACACTTTGAATTGGGGATAAGAGGCGACGAAGGGAAAAAAAGCAGTGGGAATAAGAAAGTTCTCACCTTCAAAGCGGTGAGAGCAGACTGGCTGTCAGTCAGGAGAGGGAGGTGCCATTTGAAGGATCAGTCATCCTTGACAGTGCTGTCATGGAGAGCCTTAATTAGCCAGGATTACTTCCTCACTTAATGAAGCATGCGCTTCTTCGTCTCGGACCGAATACTACTCTCCCCTCTCCCTATTTTCCCTCCCTCAGGTTTTCTCCTCTTCTCTTTCTCTGTAGCTCTTTCCTGTTCTGTGTGCTTCTCTCCAGGCAGGCTGCTCAAATCGCTCTTCATATTGGAGACTTCTCACATCCCCGATCATAGACGTACTGTCACTTCAACTAACCCAAGCCGGTGTGTGTTCACTCCCCCCTCTACTCTGTTGTTATGCACTCTCAATTGCAGCTTACACCTTCATAGTTTTGCTCAACTTGGACAAGACCTGTTGGTTTGTTGTTTATCTCTTTGATTGACAGTGAACAATTCATTGCATGGTTCTACCTAAGTTGCATTGCAAGAATGCCCCACATGAGAGTGAAGGTTTGAGCTAATGAAAGATGGTTGCTAGTCTAAGATTCTGCAGCAGGTGAAGGCGATGTCAGCATCCTTGGTGAGAATTCAGCTTATGACAGAGGTTTGGCCCTCTCTCATCTATCTTGTCACTTTTGACTGTATTGTCATCAATAAAGCCCAAATGCATTACACTATGTTACAATCATATAAAGTTTGTATTGTAAACCTGTTGAAGGACTGGAGAAGAATGTGGAATAGTTGAGTAAGACAGTGAGGGTGGGGTGGGGTGGGAAGGGAAAGGAGACTAGTGATAGAGAGGGCTGACTAATAAAGTAGTGAAAGGATGAGCATGAAGAGAGGAGGAGGAGAGAAGTGAAGGAGAGGTATAGGCTCGGAGGAGCAAGGAGAGCAATTTGCCGCCACAGCGCACACAATGTCCCCTCCATGCCTATAGGCCATGTGAAGACTGCTCCTTCAATTCTACTTCACACTGGTCAGGGAGAAAGAGATAGACAGAGAGAGACAGATAGACAGAAAAGGTAAGAGATGGAGGGAGAGACAGAGACAGATACAGACACAGAGATCTCAATGTAGATATAGACAGCAAGCTTGGGTTTTGGCAAAAAGGCATAAAGAGTGGATTGGACAGGAAGTTAATGAGTCTAAATATACAATAATGTTTTGTTGATTAATAAGCTCAGATGAATCAGTTTGATCAAAATATAAAAATGTCTAGGAACTCAGCTGAATATTGGCTCTTCAGTCAGCAAATGATTAGTGTATTTTGTCCTCTGTCATTTGTACGTATCCCTCAAATGCCATATGTACTTCACAAGCAGCTCTTTTTGCCATTCAAAGTATGACCAGTGTTTGACAGGAAAAAAGGCAAAAACATGAAGTTTTTATACAGCTGCCAAACCTTTTTTAGGTTTAAATATGTTTTTTTGTATTATTTTATTTCCTGACTTTAACCAAGCATTAATAGATGAGAAAACAAATAATTTTTGTTCAGCGGAAATATCCCAACTTTTAGTCCTTAATATGAGTCAGGCTCTAAAAACAACATTTCCCACATTTCTCACAATGCAACCCAATTGCATCTTTCCTTGGACACTCCCTGCCTAGTAAACACTCATATCTTTCAAACGCCACACCACCAGTTTGTAACAGGTGACTTTTAATTGGAAGCTCAATCCTGATAAGATCATCATGGTTATTTTCTCAACATGAAAAAGTACCATAGATGACATCATAAAACGTCTTCACAGGCTGAGTAGTTAACTGCTCTTCATGTGTAAAAGGGATCAGCCCCTTAAAACAATGTCTGGGATTTTTTACACAAATGCATCCTATTACTGCACTGATGAAAATGTGGTCACCCATGGTCAAACATGTTTCGACAGCATCATCCACATGCGAGTCAAAAGGCTGGAGTAGAGTAAGACATGCAGTCCTTATTGGACAGGACAACAGGCACAGAGGGACCTCCAGCAGGCTGCTGTCAGCTGGCACAATGAAGTGATAGAAGGACCACAGCCTAGTAGCTAACATGGCTAACAGATATGAAGCCAACAGAGTGGCTGAGTGAGGGTGACAGGAGGGCATGTTCTAATACAGACCACAGTCAAGATGGAGGCTGGTTCCCCCTCTTCCAATCCCCCCTCAATACGTCTCCTCTCAAACATGCCCACCAGGCATGGGCCGGCTGCTGAAGAAGAAGAGGAGGAGGGAGGTAGATGGCTGGAGGGATGGAGGTGGAGGTTTGGGAGTGTCGGGGGCGGAGGCGAAAGGGTGGGGGGTGTCTGTATCAATCCGTCACAGGCTGACAGCTGACTCCTGTGCCAGCCGTGGCCACGGGCAACTGACCAGAACCAGGCCAGGGCTGGCCAGCTGTGTGTGCGTGCATGTGTGTGCATTTCAACTCCGCAACCCCTGACACACACATATATACATCTCATCTTCCATCCAACAGAAGCCATATCCTTCTCGCCATCTCTCTGCCTCTCTCGCTCTCCCTGCCTCCCCAGCCTGTCCATGACATCTTACAAGTCAATCAATCAGTTTCAGCGAGCTGGCATGAGAGCACTGCATTTATCCAGAGCACACCCTGCCTGTCATACTTGCTGAAGTATTTTTATTTAAACTGACCTTCAAACCAATCCACTTTTCTCCCTCTGTAGTGCCTCAGGTATGTGCAACAACATAAGAGAGTCTTCAGAGAGAAAGGAATGGCAGAGGGAAGGCAGAGAGCAACATCTGGTGTCTTTCAGTTCCACCCTCAGCTTTTACCTGTGCTCCTGGTATTTGAAAACCTCTGTTTCTGGTATGCCCTCAGAAAATAAAACAATTGTTTCATCTGTATCCATCTGCATGCGTGTCAGCTCTTGTGTGTGCACTAGGGTTCACTCAAATGTTCAGATGCTCTTTGTAATATACTGCTAAATTTATAGCATTACTTATACCCCAAATAATGGACACTATGTGAAACTACAAGGATGTTGCTTTTTTTTAACAAATGTGTTATGCAATATCATATTATATGTATATATATATATATATATATACATAGTTGTTGTCATAGTTGTATATATATGCTATGCTACTAGCAGAATAAACAGTGAGCTTCTGTTGTCTACTGCAATTTGTTAGAGTTGGCCACCTTACTCCCACTTCCACTGAGATTCTTGTGCTCCATATGTTTCAATGTTTATTCTACATTATTTGCCCCAATTACACACACACACACACACACACACACAGAGAGAGAGAGAGAGAGAAACATAGTTGTCCCCTTCCTCTCCTCCCCTCAACTCTGCTTTGAATTTAAGAGGACCCTGTCTTCCTCAAGTTTGTTTTTTGGCCTGATTTTACCCCCCTCATCCCCATTCTTCAACAAACCTCCCCTCCCCCCGGCCCCTCCCTATTGTGCCCCCCCAAGCTTCCCCTCCACTACCACCCCCTCCGGCATCTGACAGTACCTCAGCGGGAGAGCGCAGCCCTGATGGATGCCACAGATGGGCCTTTCCCTTGGAGCTCCCAGCCTTTGCGCAGTGTGTGCTCGGCAGGGTCAGAAGCCAGGCCTCCCCATGAAATGTATGTTGTAACAGGAAACAAAAGAAGGGCCCCCGTCCCCGCCAACAGCCACAGTACCCCCTTAAGCCTCCTCTCCCATCCCAACAGTGGGGAAAGCCATGGAGATAGCCAGGGAGGGTGAGTAAGAGTGAGGGGTGCTGGAGGGTTAAAAGTCGGAGGGGGTGGTAGGTCACAGAAAAGAGGGACCAGTATTTAAAGAAGAAAACAAGAAAAGATGTGAAGGGACATTTTCAGCTGTGGTGTCAGATGGACGACTTTGCTCACTTGAACAGGGCTTTGTCTTTTGCTCTTTGTTCCATGTAACTATGTCTCTGCCACTGTGTGGGTGCATAGCTTTCACACTAATGCACACAAGTGTGTTTATGTTGGGCAGCTCAGAGCGTGTACATGTGTGCTTGCTGTTTGTTGCATTGTGACATAGTTGTTGTTCTGTTGGAAGCCCACACACATCCCACCCAGTCGTCAGCAGCCCCATTGCATGTCAGTTTTCGGAATAGATATCTTGAGTGACACTGAGAGACAGGCCCTCAAAGTGCAAGTCCTTCAGTTTATAAGAGAAAAGCCTTTGATGCTACGGGTATTTATATAGCATCACACTGACTGAAGTAAGCTATCAGCTTGGACTGTTGGAAAGACCCTGTAAAGGGTGTGACTAATTGTATAATAGCTTATTACAAATACTAATATATACATAAAGGAGAATAGATTATAGTAGGTTGATGGATACATGTAGATGGATAGACTGATATATCGAAGGTTCCAAGTCAACAGATGTTTCTGGGGGACAATAAAAACTGATAAACACCCGAAGTAATTACTAGAATGATAATTTCAAGGTGTAAAGTCAATATTTCCAGTAATATTGAATCATATAATCTGAATTTTAAACTAACCATGTCAGATTATTTTTTAACATCACATTTTTGTGTTCGTCTCACTGTGCCCTATGAGTTATCAAATGGGTGAATAAGTTTCTCAATGTCTTTGTCTTTTAGTTATTTGCACAAAGACGTTTCTTGTTTTGTCCATTGGCAAAATTCTTAAGCTGCAGTGTGTCAACCTATCTCAGCCACTGAGATAAATAGATATATAGACAGACACATACACAGACACAGTACATTAATGGACCTCCCATCTTTTGTATCTCTTACTGGGTGGGTACTGTTTGGAGTGTGTGTGTGTGTGTGTGTGTGTGTGTGGCTGCATTAAGTTGAGCTAAGCTGATACTAGTTAGATTCCAGCCTGTTGGAGCTGAGAGTCGCACCAGGCAGCATAGCCAGCCTCTGGCTATCCACTAAATTAAAGGCCTAATGCACAATCCTTCGTGCAGGCTGACAAACTAATGAAATGGAGAAGTAGGGGCCCCCGGGAGGAATGGGCGGCAGATGAAGACGCCTCCAATGAGGGATTCAACCCAGGAGCACCCTCCCCACCTTGTCTTTTCCATCCACATCTTCCAATCTCTCTCTCTCTCTCTCACTTTCTTGCTCCTTTTCTCCATTATTCTCCTTCTGTCTCTTACTTTCTCCTGCTCTGCACAAAGCCAAGGGTGTCAACAGCATTTCTAAGTGCATGGGAAAGGTGCAATACAGTTCTGCAATATGTTGCTATATGTGTGTGTGTGACATTGGATTTCCAATGTGTGCGTACGCTTATGTGACTCTAGAGAGATGGGGAGGTGGGGCAGGTTTTGTTGGCAGCGGTCTGTTTGTTGCCACCAAACATCGGTCCCCACAGAGGACTGAACAGACTTAACCCACTAACCTTGAAAGAGGTGCTTTGTCTATAAATAACTCCCACCAATTAAAGCTGTTTTTCTGAGTCCTCCCCACTGAGCCTGGCACCTCGGAGTCCCCGACGACTCGTCTCTTGAGCAGCGCAGCACAGGAGCCACAACCCTGCTAATTAGAGTTGCTATCATTCACCTGCCCCTGTCTTGCTGCTTGGCCCTACTGTGACACACACAAACACACAGACACACACAACGACATCCACAACATATAAATACAAAAAATATTACTATTTTACAATATCTTAAGCAAAAGAGTAGCCCTGAGGAGATGACTCAATAATTTTGTTATTTTCCCACTTGTTTGATATGGGTGTTTTATCAAAACTGCCAACAACAGAGTACATGAAATTTCACATTGAAAAGAGGATGCATCACAACCCTCCAGTTCTTTTGGCGAGTGAGAAAAGGCAATTGGAGGCGAGGGAGAAAGAATGCTACAGAGGGAAATGGTCTGAATTACACTGTAATTGCCATCACTATTAATTAGAAGTCTTGGAAATCTGTTGCGGTTTGGGTCCCCCCCCATATCCCCCACCCCCCTCCAGTTTGTCGTCCTTATGAAGCTATCTATTAACATCTTAATTGCCGCCTGGTCGGCTGTGTTGTTCTGTGGCAGCCACAGCGAGTTAAACACAGCCTCCCTGACATCCAGTTCTGGAGGCTGGCTGACTAGTTAGCTGGATGGTTGAGGGAACAGTTTGGGCTGGATCATTAGGACAAAAACTAAATATCCAATCAGCAAGGCTGCAATGCAATGATAATTGCAATGAGTCTAACATTCGAGACAGAGAACAATAAATAGCACCTACTAGGGGGCAAAAAAGAATTGTTAAAATGCCTCTTTCATCCCTCCTTTCGTGTTTGTCATTGTCATGGGTGTGAAATTGGTCAGTCAGATGCTGATGATGAAGTGGGTAAAATGTAATGAATTCTATCTGGCCTATAAGTGGTTGACCTAGGGTTGATCAGAGGTTAACACCACTTCACCCCTAAGACAGGTCCCATTAGCAATTATATTGTGCATTAACAATCATCGTGTGTGGGTAAATGTTAGAGTTTGTGCATTGTCTTACATGTGTGTGTGTTGGTGTGCCCTTGTGTGTCATTTACTGAGTATGTTATCACTGCATAACTATTCCACAAGTAGAAAGCTGGCTCTGTGATTGAGCCTAAGCATGAAGAATGGCTTGTGTGTCATTGACACCCACAGACAGGCCACAGCCGGGGACTGTCAGTCAAACCCTATCTGTCTATCAGCATCTACTAACCAGCCTGCAGTTGGATGTGTTGTGCTAAATGGCATTTTTACACATTAATGCATTTGATTACACTGAAAGATGGATGGAAGGCTGTGGCAGCTACGCAAGACACTCTACCCCCCAACACCATACACCACACCCCTGAACACACGCACACACACATGCACTAATAATAACATTTGAAGTAACATTATTATAGGGCTCATTTGGAGCACAGAAGCCCCAGGGAGGAGGCTGTGTTCATCAGGTTGGCCAGGGCTGCTTTAGACTGGAGGTTCAGGTAGGGTAGGGGGCGTAAGGGGGGGGTGGGGGTGTCAGAGCCTCTGGGTTTGACATTCACAGACAGCAGAGATGGATGCTGGGTAGCATTCCATCCATGCACGCATGACAGAGCCCCTCCCTGCACACAGCCGCATTCAATCCCAGATATGACCTTTCAAGAAAACTGGGGTCAACTTCAGGGTTTCTTTTTTCTGTTGCTGCAGCACTGACCGCAAAGGCGAGACAACAATATCACAACTCGTTGCTGATTCATGTAGTCAGTGGGTCTTTTAGTGGGTCTTTTCTCCTTTGGCTCCACCCTGGACATATCTTGAGAGTAGGGGCAGCAGGTGTGCTGTCTGGATTAGTGCCAAGCTGCACACTATTACCAGCAGATTTTAAAACAGTCTGGGTTGTGCTGATCAGGATCAGGGTGATCGCCTCGCTGTGGCTCCCTGTCCTTTCCCAGTCTTTAGCCTTTGGTCAGGGGTAGGTTAGGTGTGTGCATGAGAGTGTGTCTTTGTGTGGCTTAAAATACACATGTTCTGTATACAAAAGTGTGTCTGTGTGTGCGAGTTCCTGTGCAGGTGCATGTAGTGTATGTGTTAGTGTGTGTGTTGTGCAGGTTAGATGGGGCTCACAGGGTCAGGAGATGCTGCAGGGCTCTGCTGACGGCTGCAGGAAACCAATCAACCTTGTCTGTGTATTCCCCGACCCGTCGTTTTCTTAATGACCTGCCCTGACAGGCCTGCTGCAGACCCAGCCAAACCTCCCTGCACCGCTCAATGGATGACCGGCCCCCATCAGCAACATGCTAATGACCTAAAGAGAGGGAGAAGGTGGGAGAGGAGAGGGATGGGGGTGGAGATAAATTGGTGGAAGTATGTAGAAAAAGAGTAAGAGGAAAACAGAAAGAATAAGATAGGGTGGGGTGAAACAGAATAGAGGTTCCCATTTTACAACCAATTAAGGCTATCAAGGCACAACTAGCAGGCAGAAAATGCCTGACCTATATGATGTCATGATATCTAATGTTTTTAGCATTTAGATAGCTATTTTTTATTTTACCAAATAAGTCAAATCATTCATTATTCAACAACATGGTGACAGTTTGCAGAAAGAAATGCAACAGTCAAAAAGCTGTCATTTGATCAGTGTTGCTCACATTTCACATAAATAAAAATGGGTTCATAAATATGTTCAAACAGAACATGAGTACCAGGAGCACAAGTACGACTCTACCATCCTGGTTCAGTGGTCAACCTTTGTGATGATATGCAAAACTATAAATGTAAAAGTTAAATCAGAGTGTAGTTCACAACATGTTTTCTCCTTGCTTCCTTCCCTTCCTATGTTTTCTATCTTCTTTCTTTTTAATCATCTTCCTCTCGATCTGCACTGATAATATTCATCACCTTCATCACCAGATGTTTGTTCATCCATGTCTACTTATCAGAGTTTTTTGTTGTTGTTTTGTTTTTTACTGTGCATTACTCATGAAGGCCTGTCCTTTAATGGGCAGGTCAAGTTTGATTTCTCATCCTAAGCAAAACCAGGGGCATTTAGAGCCAAGCCTCACATCTGTAAAAATGGTGGACTAAAAGCTCAGCTTTTAAAGCATGCTTTAAACAGCTTTTTCCATCCTAATTTTGGCATAGTAAGTAGCAGAAAATGATACATTATTTAAGTGTTTCAGTAAGGAAGATAACACTAAGGCAGCTGTACCTATCACAATGCTCACTGTAAAGGAACCAAGGTCAATTTAGTGCCAATCTTCATCAATGCCAATAATTACCATGGATTTGCTTTGCTTCAATTTCACTCATTGTTGTATTCTTTAAAGGTATCTGTGTTTTTTAATTAGTGTCTGTCTTGATGTTGCCAGGATGACAATATTGGCCATTAGCATTAAAATATGGAACCATTTTAGAAAACCATCTTCTCTACGTTTAATCATTAGCACATCTGCGAATAGCACCAAAAAGACATAATGCAGGTGAAATGCTACTACTGTAGATGTAATTACAGTGGAGCCCAGAGTACTTATTGTGACATTGAACATTGACATCAGGACATCAAATATAATGGTACCACAGCCCACTCTTTTTAAAATATTAAAGATTTTTCACACAATTTAGCAAAGAATTATGAGCTTTCAAAGATGTACATTTGAATTTTATTTCTGACACAATCATTTAAATGTCAGGATGTGGTCAATGCAGTCTCTCTGGGGCTGGACTTCTGCTTGTTCTCAGATAGTTTTGGTTTTTGAAATACAATCATATAAATTGTTCTTTTAGTCACACATAGCAATAGTAGTTAGTTATTGCTCCTTTCCCGAACTTTATTTTGTTGCTCATAATATTGTATATCTCTTCTGACATGAGGGAATCGTCTAATAATGACCCACTCATACTACATTTCTATAAAGTTAGTGAGTTTTCTATCTGATAAGCCAGGAGGTTGAATAATCATATGAGCCGCGGTTTTGTCTCTGAAAGTCTTTGCATCTTCACAGTCCGCTGTACTCTATCATTATAATTCTCAAGTCAAGTCAGAGGACTAGTGCAAGCTAATTTGCTCTGAACTGCACAATTGAACAGCATGTCAGCAAAATGTGTTGCTTGGTGTCAGGGTTTCAATCAGCATTTTCACCAACACTGATGACTGGCACTTTAAGCAAATGGAGGTTTGAAGCAATTACGTCTGCATTAATGTATTTACAGTATACAATACAGGTCTCATACCGGGAAAATTGGCATGTTGCTCCATCCCAGAGTAAGAACACAAATACTGGGCAAATGCAACAACTTCAACCCAGCAGCAGCATTAACTGTCTCCACAAAATGATGAACCTATGGGGAGATTAGTATTTTGAGTTACCTAAGAATTTGTGACACAATTAAATTAACCTGCCAATATCATGCAAACATTTATCTCTTACACTGTTTCCAATTCTTCCTCTCATGGTAAGCTCGTGGGCGAAACCAGCCCTGCATTAAAAAAAACACAAGGGTCTGTGCCGGTGTTGTACATCCATGAGTTAGGATTTTACAACTCTAGAAATTGACATAATTTCATGCTTTGTCAAGACGATGGACAAGTAAACAGTAGAAATACAGCGTTCACATTACAAAGTAACCTACCATGAATGTGTGCTTGCATGCATCATGCATTTCATTGGCAGCGTCTTGCCAGCTTTCAAAGATATTCTTTCCAATTCAGTTTTGTCTTGTTTTGTCTTATAAACCATTCCAACCAGTGCCTTTGCGATTAGCATGTTGTAATGCATACAGATATTTTGTCATATTGCTCTCACAATATAGTACTGGGTTTTTGTACTTCTGCCCAACTTCAAATAGTGAAACCTGTCTATACTCCAGCAGGTAGATATCCCTTCTTCCATCCAGCCAACCAACCAACAGTACAACCATGCTGGTGTTGATTTCTCCACTTTCCTTCCCTGCTCTGTGCTGCTGTCTGATCATTAAGGTCATTGACCTGAAAACTGATAGCAGTCAATGAGCTAACCAAATGAGCCACCTAATATCTGAATCCTGCTGCAAGCACAGACACTCTCAATAAGGCTGTGTACATTAACAGCATTAACACAGAGAGGAGGAGAAAGAGTGACTGGACGGAGGGAAAAAGAGAGAGAAGTGTCAAAAATGAGAATAAAAAAGAAAACCTTATCTATCATTGAACACTGAGATTTTTTTCCTGTTGTACGAGACACGGCTGCGTGTGCAATTCATCATCTTTTATTTAGAAGATGTACGGAGACCCATAAAGCCTAGTAAGATGAAATGTGTCTCTTGAATAAATTGTGAATATTCTGTGTTTTCTGTCTGTGATGGAACTGTATTTCAATCCCTGTCATTATGATGCTGCCAGAATCCCCTGGCAGGCACGGGGAGGTTTGGGACTTTTAAGCCATTTGTTTCATCTCAGGTATTAACCCCAATTTTATACCTACGCAGTGAGATAATCATGGTTTCAAGCTGTTAGTATTTTCTTCACTCAACAAATCTGCACACTTTTAATCCCTGGAAACTAATTAAGATTTATATAATTATCATTTTCGCCAGTTTAGTGTAGTCAGTTTGTGTGAGCCTAGATTGTCTTTGTGTGCGTGTGTGTGAAGATTGAAGGAGTGGGAAAAAGAGACAAACTATAGAAGAAGAAATTGGAGAAAAGTATGTGGAAACCCGACGTCTTTAAGTAAATGAAGGTAGAGCATTAGACAAGGCTTCCTTTATGTGTGTTGGAAGGCATCATGCTGCTGCAGTGCTTTGGGTGGGCACTGACTGACCACCCTCCTGAACTCTCTCACTACACACACATGCATACATACATGCTCACTCCCCTGTCAGACCCTGGAAATACCTCACATTCCTTCCACTTCACTAACTGCTTTACAGCCAAGGAAAGATAACAAAGGAATTGCAGGCATTGAATACCTCTGATTACTCTGATTACTTGTATTTATTCTATTTGTTGTGTATAGCACTTTGGTCAATTGTTGTTGTTTTTAAATGTGCTTAATAAATAAATTTGACTTGACTTGACTTGACCAGCCTGTAGTGTGGCCTCAGAAACCTTTTTCTTCCCTTACTGAAACCACTGGACACCCCACCTTATCTCGACCATCCCATGCAGAGATGTCACTGACTGTTCTGCTAATGAGATGGAGTGTACTGTACATCAAGATGAGCCAGCAGCCTGGATCACCTGTTAATCCCATTGAAGTGAAACCTCATCCTATTGTCTGAGCAGCATGTTGGCTTGTCCTTGTACCTGGGCCCCGACTCATACCCTGGCCAACTCCAGCCCTACCACTCTCCCCTGGGATGAGGTTTTCTTTTTCTCTTGGGCTCAAGTTGCCAGCTCAGGTATCCTGGATTCCCTGGGTCTCTCTCCTCCTGTTTCACCTCCTGTAACATGCCCCCTTTCCTTTTGCCCTGCGCAGGTCATCTATACCATTCACCCCTTGAATCTTCATCAGGATGACAAAGAGGGATGGCTAACAGATGCAGTGCTACTCATTCACTTGTATGTTTTGGTCCACTGATGCACAATCAAGATCAAATAGATGATATTGCTTGAACAGGAGACAGCAGATTGGTTTCCAAGGCCAGTTCATTATAGTGTAAGGGGAGAGCTTCACAGTCAGGTGATGTTCCGGCTGAAGTCTCTCAAAACCTCTGCTGTATGTTGGCCAGAAAACAGGACTGACAGTGGAGGAGCGTAATGCCTGGAAGTGCGCTTCCCAACGAGATTGGCAGGTTGAAATATACTGTGATTCAACCATCACTACCCACCTCAAACTGCCTCTCATTCTCACATCACGCTCTCGGCAAGACATGTGCAACCTGCCTGGTCACCAGTAAATTACAGAGCATAGTGTCGTTATATTTGTCCGTCAAAAATTATTCGTTTTCAAGATATGGTATTTCTGTGGGGTGAAGAAGTTAGTATTAAAACAATTTCTACTGTGAACTCCTGCAGGATCAGCTTCCCTACCAAGTCTGTTACTGCCAGTGTAACATGTAACATGCAACTTTTCCCTGGGTGGGGAATCTAAGCTGCTGATCATGGGTTTAGTATCTAAGGTATCAATATCTGGGGTTTACTAAAATACCTTAGATCCAAAATCGTACAGTTCAGTTTTGTTACAGGTTCACTTAGTTCTCTAGGTTCACTACATTCACTAGATTTGGTAAAGAGATTGGCAGTAGCAGACTCTGCGCAGAAAGCAGTACGACCTCCAGCCCACAATAAACCATTGACTTAGGAAAACAAATAGACAACACATTTATAAAAGGTCTTATGTTGAGTTAAAACTTGATAAATTTAAATTAAATGAATAAATTGTTAAACTCTCAGTACCAGATAAATTAAATGTATCCTAATTTTGACCAAAAGGTTTCAGTTATCACTTAAAAATCTTTCCCCTTTGAACATTCCTTGAAGTTGAGAAGTTGAAAGGTTATTAGTTCCTTTACTTTGAATATTATTTTTAAGTTGTTAGTCATCCTTGGGTTTCCCTAATATATTTGTTTTAGTGAAAAATAAAGAGAAGTGCAACTAAAATAAAATTCTACTTAGTTTGATTTGGTTCCTATCGCCTTCTTAGAACAGCACAAGAGGAAGGCATGCACGAAGAGAGACGACAATCCAACCGTCAGACAATGCAGTTCCATGTTCTCAGCAGTAAGAAGCCTGGCAAGTGTGCAGAGCAGTTATCATAGAGTCCGAGTTTTCTGTTTCATTGTCCATCATATATACATAAACAACCCTCTTTTTGTCTCTTTCTCCCTTTTGTTATTTCAATTCTAAAATAATGCACATACATGGCCTTTTTTTCAGTGTATACACATTAACTTTAACCACAATTCATATACACACAAACTGCAGCAGCAGGCTGCAATTTAGCCAGCTTAACAGCTCATTACAAACAACCAGATTTACTTCACACAAAAACATTATATCCTGATTGGTTTTGCTTCACAATTTTTTCCAAAGTAAAATAACCCACAATTCAATGACATCTTAATGCTAAACAGCTAACTACTTAATTGGAAGAAAACATGGCTGAGTTTTTCACTCTGGTCTGCTCACTCCACTCAACTCCTGGAAATCTTACATTACAAGTTTCTTATTTCACTCCATTTAACTCTAACATAGCTACTGTCACACACCTATCTGGGTTATATGCTCTACAGACGTTGTGGGGCGCGGGGACCAGAGATTTATGCTGCATTTATGCAATCTCTACAGAATGGGAAGAACAGAAAAAACACAGTGACTTGAAAGTGTTCATGCACTCTTCCAAGGTGGTAAACCCCAGTGCTAACCTTGTAGTCATACCACAACTGCCTAAATTAGCTACTTCTGTGTTGTCTGATATTTAAAGCAGTTCATTGCAAAGTGAAACCACCATAGTATATTATTGAATAGCAACTATAAAAGTGTCTGAATCAATTGTATGGTTGTTAGTGGTGGATTTTATTTGCAGCTATTCTGCCGACAGTTTGTTTTAATGTCTGTCTGATTTTTTGTGTGGGAGATCTCGGTCAGTCAGAGGCTGCTTGTAAATACGGTTAAATAATATGACATGCACTCGGCATTACTAGGAAGGGTTTACCAATCGCTTGAATGTAAGGCATTTAGGTAACATTCTATAAAGTTTTGCTACAGTTAATTACTTATTTACACCAGCAATTAGCGTTTTTTTCTGTAGAAATAAAAAAACATGTTTTAAACAGAGAGTTAGATTAGATGATTGATACCACTCATGTCTCTTTGGTAAATATGAAGCTAAACTGAATGTAAAAACAACAAACAATTTGAGTTTTACAGCACATAACACAACACAAAAAAATCTGTGGATTAAACATACCAAATATAACATGTTGAGTGAGGTTTAGAGGTGCTGCTAGGCAAAGTTTGTTTCCTTTGGGAAGAGCCAGGTTAGCTTTGTTGGTTAAACGAAGATAGTATTCTACAACAGAGGGTCTCTTTCAAGGACCTGCAAGATCAAACTGAAGGGTTGTGAGATGGTCAACATGATTAAAAAGGGGAAGGAGATTATTCTACACACTGTTTTTTTCTTCTTCGAATAACTGGATTTTTTTTTGAAGGGGGTCACAAGCCTGTACTGTAGGTGCAATGGCATGCAATGTATCATATGCAAAGGAAATGATAAATGAACAAAAGACATACTGTGCAATAAAACAAGGCAATAAATACCACACTTTCTTTGTGTGCATGAAAATCTAATTTCTCAGCTTTATTCATGACCTCAGAAGATTTGAGGAGACAGACAGAAAGGAGGAGTCACTCTGATTTGGGTGAATTTTGGAGCAATTGGGAGGGGGTTAGCGTATCGGGTGGGGGCTGAGCTGTGAGCCCAGCAGGAGGGCATGTCCCCTTAGGAAGGGGTTTCCGACCACGGCACACCCCAGGGGCAAAACAGACAGACAGAGGCACATAGGGTTAACATGATGGTAACAGTGGTAGGCATCGCCTCTTCTCATTGCCACGTCCTTGTAGAAATGCCAGACCTATGGGTGTAGTCGGAATGGTTTTTGGGAAGATAGTGGGTGGGTACTGTGGTGCTAACGTGGTCCAGTGGTAATCCCACATGGCACAGGCAAAGCCCCAGGTAGTGTTTTAAGGAGAGCAGTGGCAGCTCTGTGTCATGGCTAACCAGGGTTAATGTGTCAGCAGGGTGTTTCCCCAAATCAGCCTTGTCCTACACCAGGACAGCCCTCAACCACAATGGGGTGCTGAAGATGACATATGCTAAAGGCAGAGACTGAATCTGTGTGTGTGTAATATGTAATTTGTGTCACTTCGCACACACACATACATGCCTGCATAATTTTGTATCATAAACATACATATGTTTCATGAAGGTGTGTGTCTGTGTGTAAGCATCTGCCAGCCTACCTGTCAGTACATGTTTGAGAGTATACAGTGCATATGTATGACTGAGCCTGTGTGTACCCAAACCGATGGTGGTGGGGGTCTTATTGATGTTGATGCAGTCCAGACATCTTTATTTAAAGCTGATGTGGTTAAAGTAGCCTCTTAAGCCACCCTCTCCACGCCTCTGTGGTCTAAGCCAGTGTGAAGAGGTGTGCTAATCGCTCTGCCATGTCTGCGTGCCAGTCAAGCGGGAGCGGGAGCGGTTGCCCAGCAATTTGATCACAGCTGATTAGAGCTGTGCCCAAAAGGCGAGCAGGTAGAGGGCAGATTAGTAAAGAAAAGTATATAAGAATTGAACATATTTAGTTGGTAGCTCAAAGGCATCAAAGTACCTTGAGAGATACTACAGTATGAAGTGGCAACCGGAGCAACGCACAGAGCTGTTTGGGTCTATGAGTACATAGCGAACCAGTGGGAAATCTGTGGATGGTTGACTTTGAACAGCAGCAGCAGCAGCAGATCCTTCCCCTGATCGCCTGCTCCTCTCTTGACAGAGCTGCTGCTGATCACGCTGCCTCAGGCCTGTTGTGACTGGATGCAGCCGTCCAAGCCTACATGTCAGTGTGAGACAGGCTCTCCCTGACCTCTCTAGAGCTGGGGGCCTCCCAGCCCCAAGGAGGGGCCCCCCGCTCCATCACATCCCTTCCAATTACTGACATCCTGCCGCCTTTGAACACACAGGAATCATAGTGAAGAATAGCAGAGGTCAGACTGCAGATGGAGAGGGGTGGAAACAGCAGAGTCTAAGTAAGAGGGAAAGAAAGAGAAAAGGGGGTAAGAAGAGTGAAAAGCTATTTGTGTCATTGATGCCTCTGTAGCCCCTCCACCAACCCTCCATCCTTTTCAAGGCTTCTGACTGAACCTTAATCAGGAGCAACTGTTTCAACAACAAAGATGAAGGGGCAGTGAGAGTTAAAAATGGCCTTCAGATCACAAACATTCCCTTTCCCTCCTGAAGAAGACCAGTTTGGCTCAGTTTAAATATGTAAAACATTTGCCATGCTGGAAAATAAAAGAAAGGGGAACATGAAGATTTCCACATTTTCTTTTCCTGATTGCTATTTAAAATAGAACTCACAAATTCAATCATTAGGCCTCCATGAGAGGAAATGAGTATGAGTATGAGTAATAGTGGATCATAGGATTTTTTGAGTAGGGGACATGTACAGTAAATAAGCAGTCTGGCTATGGGAATGATATGAGACGTGGCTGCGACTGGTTTCAAAATACAACGTGTTTCATAGCTGAAGTCACTGATGAATGAATGACTGTGCTTGGGAAAGGGAATGTTGGTGGTGATGGGGGGGGGGTTGCATGTTTGCACATGTGCGCATGTAGGCTGTGGTTGTCCTATAACAAATGGCACATGAGATTGGTTGGTGCGCCTGGCAAGGCCCAGTGCCCTTAAATCCAAATTAGCCTTTCCAAACCCATATCCCCCTGGCACAAAGAAAAATCCCACACAAGCTCATACACTCACAAATACAAACACGCACACACATTGATACAGTCTAAAAAAAAACACCAATGACCTCACTCTCCCAAACTGTGGTGAACACTGCCAAGCCAGAAATCCCTCTAAGGCCTCCCTTTCAGACTGTAAGCACTGTACTGCTGAGTAGCCATATCAGGGGTCATTATAGGGTCAGCATGGGCTGCTATTAGGCTCCAGCAATCCCTGCAATTCAAGCATATAAAATGCACATCGCATTTGTGGTAATAGCATTACATCAAACTAGTTTTGACATGTTCACTGTAGTGTGGAAAGTATAAAAATAGCTTCCCTTCCTGAAACAAACTTTACCATGTATGATCTTTTTTGTATTTTTGTTTAAGCAAATGAGTTTTTGTGCTCTCTTTCTCTCTCTCTCTCTCTCTCTCTCTCTCTCTCTCTCTCTCTCTCTGAAATATGTGTGTGTGTAAGTGTGTGTGTGAGTGTGTGTGTGTCTGAAAGTAGAGTTTAAAAGGTGTTGAAAACTATTAGCCTGCTGCAGAGAGGCGTTGTGCAGAGAATGAGTGATGAATTATTGAAGTGGCTCTTTGGTGTGAATGAAGTGTTGAAAATGTCCATTGCCACGGCGCACTCTGACGTTCCTGTGCAAGGCTTTCAATAGCATGTGTTAAAATGCATGTGTTGGTTCAGACGACTATTTCTTTGGAACCATTAACAAAATGCAGAAACGTGGGTGCCTACTGTTGGCCTATTTTATTAATCTGCACTTTCCTGTCAAAGATTGCACTTACTTCTGTTACCATTTCTTCTTCTTTTTTACTTTTTCTCACTGTCTCTTTTCTCTTTTTCTCCCTTCTCCTCTTCCAACAGGATTCTCAGAATTTCCTCTTGTTACAGCACATCCAGTGATCAGTCACTGTGATTCCACTCTTTCAAGTCTTCCCTGTTTCAAAGAGCCATTGCCGTCGGGAGGAAAGTGAAGAGGAATCTGAACCAATGCTTTTCGACAGCAGGGCCTCTCCTGCACGTTACACCCCAACAGCAACTGTGGGAAAAGGCGGGAGGAGGAGCGAAAGAGAAAGAGGAGAAGGAGGGCTCTCGAATACACATCACACATGAAAGTCACCTCACTCCAACCGAGTGAAATCACGGGCCCTGACGGAAAGGTAACAGCCGGCCGCAGGCCCTAGGTGAGTTGCTAGGATACAGGGAAGCACTGTTTGGTCGATGGGATGAGTGGATGGCTGGTGTATTCGCTCAGATGGGACTCACTGACACGTACAGACACACTGACAACATACAGCTAAACGTAAACACAGTGAGACATGAAGGGAAGAGGCATGTAACAGAAAAACTAAATATGACATGACTGCATGGAATACTTTTTTTTTTCGTTTTTAGTCCGAGCTGACAGCTGGATTATATTCCTAAATTCAAACACAAAGGCTTTTTTGAAAGATAACATATACAACAATTCCAATGAATTTGGCCTGGTAATACGAATATGAAATAATCCTAAGTATATTGAAGGTGAACACAAAGTGTTGATCAGCACTATCTCCAGAGCTGCATGGATGCACACATGCAGTCAGTCCTCTTTCCAGTAGTAAGGTGTTTTATGGTTGTGGGTAATAAGATGGCTGCTTGCCTCTCCCCTTGACCCGCTGCTGAACCTGCCATAGTTGACACGACTACACTAGAGAGATGGGAGATGGCAAGAGCCAAGCAACTATACTTGACTGTGTTCAGTCAACAAGAAAGCTACTGCTCCTGACTCATTTAACCTCTTAATTTCAATCTATCCTTCTGACCCAGTATACCTTCCCCTCAATCCTACACGTGTCCTGTGAGGAGAGCAACCTGGGGATTAGGTATATGACGTGATGTGTGTCAAATGATTTAGCTCCCTCACCATGTGGTCAGAGATGCTCTGTGGAATGAGCCAGCCTGCCCACAGATAGGGGTGTTGGATGGAGCAGGGGGAGGCTAACTCGCCTTATCTCAAATATTTGGAGGGGAGGACATGGATGCCTTCTCTTCCATTATATCATTATGTAAACACAGGGCTGTGCCACAGGTTGACAGGCTGTATTTCATAAATAGGCAGAGAACAAGGCTGTCTTGATTAAGACGTGCTTACATCATTGCGAGAAATCAATCTGTTTAATTGCTCAGCTTTTGTCAAATATATTAGCTTAGGACCTGTATGAGACCATTATATTGAAGAGTGTAAATGAATGTGCTTTCAGCTGTTAAGATTCACTGAGCTTGTTGTTATGATTTATTGTGCTTACTAAACATGTTTTCCTTCACTTGACCACGCTGACAGGGAAAGAAAAGATGAGAAAAAAAGGTGTAAGGGCCGCTGAAACTCATCTTCAAAGTGCTTCATTTCATGATTGCAGTCATAATGATGCAAGATCAACTGAGTGTGGCAACACTAGGTGAAGTGCATATAAAGGCTTAACATTTTGGGGAAAAAGTCCATTGTATAATGCTGCAAAGACCTGTGTTTGATGTATATATCTACCTGACCTGTTTTGCATATGATCTTTTTTTATTATTATTATTTTTTTAAACAGGCTGGGTTTATCTTCCTCGCCACTATTTTTAAGTCACGTCAGCCATTTTAGCATTCATGGCAAGCTACAGCAAGGCACAATAACAAGTGGTCTATTCAAATTAAATCAGTAATGGCATTGTCCATATTTCAGGCAGGTCATGTGTTTTTATTTATTCAAAGAATGAAGACAGGTTGGTTCCTCTCACAATTATCTCTTTTCATTTAAAGAATGAATGTGCATGTCAGGGCTTCTTTTACTCTCTTTCTTTCTATTCTAAGTTCCCCCCATCCTCACTGCCCCCACCATCACTGGGCGACAGTAGAGGTCGTTAGTGGAAGAGGGATGATGCCAAACTTGACTGGAGTCGAGCCTTATCTCTATTCTTTACACTCTCGCTTTTGTTTCAAGGGCTTTGTTTACACACGCCCCATTAATCACCTTCTGCCTTTCCACAATCCCACAGCATTTAAAGTGGGTGCTAGTCCTGGGGACAATGTGCAGCACAGGTGCCAGTGTAAATCTTTCTTTCTTCTCCTCTTAAGAAAGGAAATGGAGATTCCCAGACCTCTGGTCACCCTCTCCTCTCAGGTTTCTCTATTATCTCTTCTTTACTCTGCCCTTGGCCTTGATCACTATCTCGACATATCACTCCAACTCGGCCCCAGAGAGTTCTGATTACCAAACGTTCACACACTGCACACCTGGGCACGAGTCTGTCTGGCCCACCAACGCCACCCTATGCCATTTAATCCAGTCCCGACAGCTGACTGACACTGCCCTCATGTCTTGACAGCCAAGTGTGAGCGTATGCAGACAGGATGTTGTTAAGGAAGCATTAATCACACCACAGGAAGCCAGGGGCAGAGAGGAAGATGGAGGACAGAGGAGAAACCGCACGCCAATGGCTCCAAGGACTGCAGGGTCACCTCTAGAAGGACACCTCTCCAGTAAAGTGCCGTAAACCCCAAATGGTACGCAGACAGTCCTCCATCTGCCTCGCTGTAGGATGGAGGCCAAAGCATTGTCGCCCATGTTCCAAAGTGTCCACTGTTTCTTCCTTGTTCTTTCTTGTATGGGAAGAAATTCCTGCACTGACTTTGATACTCATAATATCAATTAATGTGCGAAAATAGGTGAAAACAGGAGGCTGTGTTATGCCATAATGAGGATAGAACATGTGAAAATGTTTGAAATAGCCAATTTTTCCGAATGTGCTTCTCTGCAGATACATGGCTGCATTTGAATATTGGTCTAAGAGAGTATACGCGCAGTGCATGTATGGTAGCTCACTGGGAGCACTTTAATTCATAGCCCTGTTTAATTGCATAGTCAATGCATTCATCATTCAGAATGCAGAGCCTGGCTAAAATGAATTGAATTATCTGGCGGGGAGAACAAAGAGATGTACATTGAGTTTGTGCGTAATTTATTGTTGCAGAGTGAAGCGAGCAGGGAGCAAGAGAGGCTGGGAGAATTATAGGCAGAGCAGGAAGATAGAAAGACCTGGAGGAGGACAGGAAAGGGAGAAAAAAGAGAGAAGGGGGATGAGAAAGGCAGACAAAAAGATGAGGGAGGAGAGGGAAGATAGAGAGGTCTGGGGGAGGGGAGAAAAAAGACAGGGAATGAGAGAGTGAGAGAAATGGGTAGGAGAGAGGAGATAGGGAGGCCAACTGAAGTGAAGGGGGAAGAGAGAGAGGAAGACAGGGAGGGTGAGGCAAAAAAGAGAGATAATAGTGAAGCCTGGAGGAGGAGCGATGGAGGGAAAAAGAGAGAGATAGAGAGGGAGGACAAGGAAGCTTGTGTGCAAAGCCAGAGATAGACCAGAGACAGACCTGACACCTTCCTCCAGATTCCTGAGGGGATAAAACACAAGCAATGTGTGTGTGTGTGTGTGTGTGTGTGTGTGTGTGTGTGTGTGTGTGTGTGTGTGTGTCAGTTTCCACATGCCTGTACAAGTGTGGAATTTGACAAGAGAGGTTTCTGGGAGATTGTTTTGTGTTGTTATACATGTAAATGTTGAATGAGTGGTCCACACTTTCCAAGGGTGAACACCTGGACGTATACAACCACACAACCACCTACAGTAAATCACCCCTCATTCACAGTGCCTCTGAAACACACACACACACACACACACACAGACGTAGACACACATTTACTCTGCCAAGTCTCCATCTCTCTCTGTTGACTGTGAAGTAATTGCAGTGAGTATTGAAGAGAAAGCTTGTGGAGCCTGTGGTGGTGGAGAGGGGGGGTGGAGCGGACTGAGAAAAATCTATTTCCCAATACTATCTAACTGCAGCTTTCCTCCAATGGACTTGCGTTCCTGGTACTAGCTGTGTCCCATTGATTCCTTCCCAACATCATCTGAAAATCTATGAGCATAAAGGGCAGCTCCACAAAGTACAAAGCACATAAGTGCACATCATGTTCTATACGGTCGCTGTAGGAGAAAACTCTCACTCTCACCTTCTCTCATTCTGTGTCTGTGTTCTTCCTGCTTCTTCTTCCCATTATTCTCACCCCTGTCTTTAATCAGTGGGGGGTGGGAAGAACAGATCCAGACAGAAGAGGGGAAGAGAGGTGGAGGTGAATAAGAGGGAGAGGAGCAGAGGAAAGGCACCAGGGAAAGGCCGTATGGATTATTCTGCTCAGGTTGTGACATCTCCTGACAGTGCATTATACAGCAGGGAGCTAAGCAATGCATGTCCACATCCTCTTTCTGTGGATTAACTCACTCCTCGAAACGTAGGACTATATCAGATTTTTGGCTTCAAGGCTTGTCAATTGTTCTGTATTTGACTTAAATAATTTTCTTGTTTTTCTTCTTTTCTGTCAACACATTTCCTACGAATGACTATAAACAGAATGGGTGTCTCTCAAAGCAGAAATATGTGAGCTGCTTTTCTGTTAAGATAGTATGTCTAGACCTAAATCCTTAGAATTTGATCATGGCATTGGTACAGCATTCCTTGGACGGATCCATACTGTCCTACACACATTCAAGCAGATGGAGTCTGTGCCAAACAGCTCAGTGCTTAGACCGGGAGTAGGCTACCCAGTTCCTCCTACTCAAAATGCTTGCCAAGGATTTGAAATTAGACTGTGAAGAGATACACATTGTACTGTATGGTTTAGAGCTACGGCTGAGCATAACACAACCTTTCAATAACGCAGTCTTGAGGCAAATATTCAATATGAAGATAGGTAGAGATGCGGCAAGAGTGGGGTGCATTCAACATTTCTGGGAAATTGTCAATGCTGAGAAAGTGTTTCAAGGGACTTTAAAACCATGTGTCAATAAGAGGCAAAGCTATTGATTGTCTATACCACGTGCCACCTAATGATGATAATTTCCTGACTGCAGGCTCCCTCTGAGGCATTATGGGGAAAATATAAAGAGCACATATTTATGAGTTAGGCTGGTGGAATACCTCAGCTATGGTCAGCTGGTCAGCATGCTATTCTATGTATACTATGGCAGCAGAGGGGTCAGTAGTGAAGATCACAAAACCTCATCAAATGAAAAGTTTGGGGTTGTGTTGCGTTTTGTTTTGTTTTGATTTGATTTGAGGTTGTTTTTAGTTGCTGGGGGGGGCATTTCTTAAAATTGTTTAATATTTTGAGAAATGCACTTATTTGACAGTTAGATGAAAAGATCAATAACACTCTTGTGTCTGTACTGTAAATATGTTAGTGATCTTTTGGGGTAAACTGACCCATTGAGAATCCCTCAAATCTCAAATTTGATCAGCTCCGCGTTGGTGTTAGATCTGCATGATTTCAAATCAGGACAAATAATTAATCTTTAATTTATTTTTATTTCAAAAATGTTGATGAGGCCAAATCCTCTCCACCACAAACTAAATTTTTACATCACTGCTACGGAGATGAAGCTGCAAACAAAGGGTGAAATGTAAATATAACTTGCTATTTAACACTTACAGAGTGGAAAGTCTAAAGGCAAACAGCATATAGGATACACACTAACCTTGCATTGGCTAACCAGACATTTCTGTGCTTGCCACCTATTCCTTTCCCCCAAAAAGGTACAATTCTGCCTCATCACAGAGGGAAAGACAATGCCAAAATACCCAGAGGTCAGAGGTCATTTGATGAACAGAGTGAGATTAAGATGCATTGGTGGTGGAAGCCACAGCTCAATATTTGGCAGGTCACCAACACAGGTGTCCGTGATTCAGTGGAGTCAGAAGCAGGAGGTGATGCATTCACATCAAGTATTTTTGTTCTGTGTTTTTAAATATCAGGATGTAAAATACTTAATGCTGCCATCTCAAAAGACAAAGTGATCCATTTCTATACTCCTACACACAAGAACGTTTGACTTAATGAGTTTTGACACACCCAACATGCCTACAAAATAACTAGCATGCCCAATAGAGTAGTTGAGTTGCCTTGCCTCATACACAGTCACAAATAAACAATAGACCAAACTGCCCTGTGGTGAACAAGCAGGCACAGAGCCACAGCTGTGTCCCACACAATCATGTTGACTAGAGGCCTCAACAACAACATGTCTATGTCAAAAAAATGACAAAGCAGTGTCATATATGGCTCCATGCTGGAGTGAGGAGATAGAAGAATCAGAGCGATGTTAAAGTGACTTTAAGCTGGATAGAAGAGAGAGGAAAAGAGAGAGAAAAGGTCAGTAGGGGACATAACAAGCACTGGCCCTGTCATAAGAGTTTAATCAGACAACAGAGATCACACTGCACATTTAGGTTAGCTGGATCTTGCTCAGTGCTTGTGCAACTTACAGACACAACTATCCTGCAGTTTTTGCTCAAGGAAAGCTGGTGTTTTCAGAGAGGCTTAGATGAGAAGATGAATGGAGAGAGAAAGGGGCCAGAGAGGATCTTGGGCCCAGAAGAGGAATGCATAGAAAGGATGAGTCCTTTCTAAGAAGATGGGGGACGGCCAGAGCCAGGCGCAAAAAGAAGATCCTGTTTGCTGTCCCTTGATACAGTATACACACTAAATAGTCTTTGCAGCAGATTTCAGAGACAGACCCTTGTCTTTGTTCAGCTAATAGGCAGACCACTCTAAATGGGCTGTTTTTCAACCCTCTGACACAAAGACACTTTTTCATGACTCCTCAGTGCCATCGTTTTCCTGCTCCTCTTCTTCAGATATCTGGAACAGAGCGCTCTCTGTGTCTTGATGTGTCGCTCCCACAGCACAGGAGCTTTGAGAAAACTCTCTCACACTGCTCCCCACTGCCAGGCTCACATCCCTAGTAAAACCACACTGCACAACAGACACAAGCCAGGAGTGAGTAACTACAGGATCCCTCAGAGAGTCCCATAGAGTGAATGTGTGGGCCATTAACTGACCAAAATGGTCAGTTAACATTTTACTGCAACCCATAAAGTTTTTGCTCATAAAATTGGAATCAATAGTGATCAAAAATGATATACCTGTGACAGCCGGATTAGCATTTACAGAACAGTTCCATGTCATCACTCTGTATAATCATGATATACATTTTAATAAGGTATTTTGGCCTCTTTCGAAAATGGTCTATACTTGTTGTCAGCTGCACTGTATACCCTGGAGTCATTGTTACTTGACTGCTCTGAACCCTGGGGCTGTTTGGCACCTACTGGAGGTGAACTGAGTTCATTTTCTAATAGCAATTTCCAGGGTTTCAGCCTGTATTCCTGCAAGCAAACAATAAAAAGACAAGCTCCCAACAAATACAGGCACAGAAAATGACAAATGTATCTGTATTTTTGATCTCCACTATTGCTACGACCAGTAATAGATTACTGCTGCAGTTATAAGAATTGTCAATCTATGTGGGTGTTTTTTTCTTTCTTTGGATTTGAGTGGATTTCATAGTCCCCAGATTCATGAAACATGCTCCACCTATAATGAACCATATAAATATTCAGCATGGGTAAACTCCATAAAACGTACCAAAAGTGAAGCTACAAGGGATTTCCCTGACTGCAGCTTTCTCCTAAAATCTTTCACTTAAGTTTAATAAAACATTCTACGTTGTTTGTTTCTGTATGGCAAAAAAAATTTAATGAAAAAGAAAGAGCAAAGCGTTCT
Source organism: Nannoperca australis (assembly GCA_036023655.1). NCBI lineage: Eukaryota > Metazoa > Chordata > Actinopteri > Centrarchiformes > Percichthyidae > Nannoperca > Nannoperca australis. The sequence goes on from JAVQJD010000669.1 coordinate 56,635, forward strand.
TATAAGTGTTGTTTTTCACACTTTGCTCATAAATATAAATTCTTAAACCAGCAGTGTGCTGTTTTCACGAGTTTGGCATCAAGTGTCACATAGGCTGTCTGCAGACTTTGATGGATCAATCTCTCTCCCAGCAGCCATCCCCAGGGCTTTCATCTGCTTATCTCTGACCACTGTCTGTCTGACTGACCGCCTCACTGCTCATTCACACTCTGAGGCTTCCGCACAGCCCTGCAGCTCTCACTCCAAAAAAACCCCTCCACACATACCAAACTCAATGACCACAACCATTAGTGGAGGCCGGTTTGCAAGTGAAACCTCTCCCCCTCCCCATCTTCACACTCTTTATGTGCAACTTATGTGGTATGAAGACATATATGTAAGCATGCCTCGCTAACCTACTACTCACTACTGTAATTTGGCCGCCCTCAAGCCCATTCATGTCCTGAACTAGAGTCATAAATGTGTAAGCAATTTGTCATCCTTCTACAGAAATTGGGTAAATTCCATGCTCTCGGGCCTGCAGGGCATATGGGCACACATCCATTATTTGTGGCATCTTTATGACTTTAATCTGTACTTATCAAGTTGTAAGCATGTTTGTTTCATCTCTAATTTGTTTCTCTAAGTTTGTTCATAACTTTATCTTGTTCCTGCTCCTCCCATGATCCACTTAACACAACAAACTTAAAGCCCCTGACCTCTCTGTCTCTTTCACATAAACTCATACTTGCACTCAATCTTTCTCTCTTTTATTAGAAGTTCTCATATAGGCTTATTTACATATCCTACAGAGGCATATTCGCAATGTGACTGCTGCTGCTGGAGGCTTTCCCGCCCACTCCAGAGGGTCTTTTCAGCCCCGGGGCTGCTGTAGTGATGGGATTAGGAGAGGCCTGGAGCGTGTCCACGTCTGGAGCCGAGCAGAACCGTGCTCCGACGACCCACCAACCTCAATGCTTTTGTCCTGCTTCCCAGCGACCCACTCCAGGTGCCAGGCAATAAAGAAGATGCTCCAAACTTTCCCAGGAATGAGGCGGACTGACTAAAATAGTTCATTTAGCACGGCAACCTTCGCTGATCCTCCACCTCCTTAGCTTCTGCCACCATCACCACCACCAATCGCTTTAACCACCATCAAAGACAATCTGAAAAGGAGACTATCATCAAAATAGAGGCAGAAGAGACGTTTTTCTCTTTCTTCTTTTGCTCCCTATCTCACTCTTTTAAATCTAAATTCCCCTTTTTTTGGTAGGGTGTGGAGGCCAGTGGGAGGACAGTTGTTTTGTCTCCCTCCATTGGCTGATTTACATCTCCACAGCTTCTCTATCAAAGTGGCCATTGTCAGTTCTGACCTATGAAAATTACAGAGGCTTTTCTCTTTTGACAGGCTAGCTAACACACAGACAAGCGTGCGCACACACACACACGAACACACACATAAAAAGCACAAACAGTATAAACACACATCCACAAGATAAACCCTCGCTATTTTATTTATTCAGATTTTACACAGATGCTCAGCCAATAGACCTCTTCTCCACTGTGCCCCTCTTTCTAAACATCCAGAGAATGAAGAAAGGAGGGATGGAGGGAGAGGATGGAGGGAGGGGACGGAGGGAGGGGCGGGTCATCCAGGAATAAGGCAGAGGCATCCATTTGCACACCAATTGTTTTTCCTTCTTTTTGAGCCAGGGAGAAGAGAAAGACCACCTCTCTCCCTCTGAGACCCCCCCCCCCCCCCTTCTCCTCCACCTCCCCCTTCCTTCCCTCCCTCCTCTGTGAAAGCAGCATGAATGGAGAGCCACATTCAGTGGGGATGAATGGGATGGGGTGGAAATGGGTAGGGGGTAATTCTGACCACCACAGCCCTCCAATGCCAGAGCCACATGTGCAGCATATTAACATATGAAGCCTTGTCACTGCTGTGTCCACCCTCCCAACTGACCTCATTCACATTCACTGACATACACACATACACACACACACACACACACACACACACACACACACACACACACACACACGC
>JAVQJD010000670.1:0-22656 GCA_036023655.1 Nannoperca australis
ACACACACACACACACACACACACACACACACACACACACACACACACACACACACACACACACTGGTTGAGCCGCCACGCACCATCTGCTCCCATCAGGAGAAGGTGATTGATGCACCGCCCGTATAAAAGCTACAGAGATGACTCACAGACTCCCCGCCGCGGTGTGTGTGTGTGTGTGTGTGTGTGTGTTGTTTAACAAACTCCTTCTCTTCCACATCTCACACGTCTTCTTTTACTTATTCAGAACAAACCAAATAACTAACAAAGCTAAAAGCAGAAGACAAGACTTGGGTAGGACCCCCCCCGCCTCCCGGAGCACGCCAAGGATTACACATATTTACAGTTTCAGGGCCCTGAGTGAACGGTTCAAACAGCACTTCCTGTTTAGCTTGAATGTCATCATTATGATCATTATGAGGAGTATAAAACGCAGCGAACATGCTGCTTTTGAGCTGTAATTTGTTTCCCAGACGTATTTTCACCTCTGAAAGCGGCGGCCCCCGGTAGCCTCGCATTGTGCCGTGGCCTCTGAATGCGGAGCTGTGATCAAACTCCTCATTGAGATGCAGATGAAGGGCCGACCTGCTCCGGGCTCAGATCGTGGCTTTGGAGGCAGCCGCCAGGGTTGTTTGTTCTCTCCTCCGTGATTTGTGCTCATCATCCGGAGCAGAGACCAACAGGATCTCCTCCTCCTCCTCCTTTTCACGAGCAGCTGCACGGCCACTTTACCTCTCAGCGGCCTCATTGTGGTGGTGAACATACAAAACACACTCACTGGGCCGGGAGAACAGCACGCCGACCTGAAGCATCCACACATTTCAAAGCTCAGAATACGCTTTTATTCCATACAAGCACGTGCACCCAGTTACACATTGTTCCTGCTGACTGGGGCCAGGTCCAGGTCTAGTGGGGTCTTGTTGTACTGCAGCAGGTGTCGGGTCTTGTGTGTCAGTATAAATTGGTGGACCAGGCAGGAAGGTGTGGCTGTGTAGTAAAATCACCTCCCTGTGATTCTTCTGCAGGGAATTCAATCCAAACCGTGTCTCCAAGCGGGTGTCAAACCTACGGGCTTCCTGTAAACGCATCACATGAAGGTCTTTCGCATTATTTATCTAGTTTAAAGTCTCATCTGTGCTGATGTTGACCGCTTGTGTGTGGTGATATTAAAACGCATGGTTGAAATAACTGGACAGTGAATAAACCAACAGATTGCTCACCGCGGCGTGTAATTATCACAAGCGGAGGAACGCAGCAGCAGCCTGCAAACTCCACCGAGGGGAAGGAAACGAGCGTTGGCGGTGAATTTGCATCACTGATGTGCAGAACAAAAGAGATGCGCGGTGAGTCCACTGTCTCTGGAAATGTAACAACCACAGCACTCGCTCCTGTGTTTACCAGTTAACTCTTTATGTTAGTGCTGAAGAAAGATCCCTTAAAACTGAGTGATGAGAACTTCAGAAAGTCATGGTGAACTTGGAGGCTTCAGAGGAGGCCAGATTACCAGATTACAGCCATAATGTGTGCAATTATTGCAGCATAATGTCTGATGGCATGTTTTTGTTGGAGAAACGAGACGGTCCTGCTCATGTATCACAGTACCAGGGTCCCCGGTCTTCCTGGGTCCAAACAAACACTGCATTCAGACCTGGTGCAAAATAAGCCACAGGATCCGATCCAATATGCAGTCGATTAGAGACCCAACACCCCCGGAGCCACTGGTTAGCAGAAGATCTCCTATCAACCAATATACACTCAGTTTCACAAAGACCTGACAGAGAGAGTTGATCCACATGTTGACACACAACGGGACCCAGTTGAATATGATTTGGACCTGACCTGAGAGAAGCTGGTGGGAACACACCTCCACCCTTCTGGTCGGGACTCAAACAGACTTAAGAATTGAACTGAAGCATTGAGCTTTAATAAAAAAATGGACAATTAGTCTCGCCGTCAGAATAAACTAAATGGAAGTCACTGTTACCAGTAAGAACAACAACTGTGTAAAAGAACAAATCAGCATTTAGATGAAACGTGAAGATGAATGAGAGCTGTCAGGTAGGTTTCCATGCAGTGACACACGTGCATCAGACTCATGACTCAATGACATTGATTGCACTTTGTGACGTCCTTCTGGTGGAAAGGAAGACGGACATAAGCGGCTCTGAGGGCCTTTGAAAAGGGGAACATAGGCCCTCTTTTGAAGATGAGAAGCCGTTTTATGGCACATGCACACCATTAGCCGGGCACAATGGAGAGCCCTCAAGGCCGAGCACTTGTCCCATACACGGGAGATGAGTGTGTGGAGCGGCGCCGCGGCGGCATGGATTATATGTTACCGTCTGTTTGTCGAGCTGCAGGTTCGTCCAACAGATACAGCCAGCAGGGACAGTCACTGTGCAGCAGCGGCTCAAAGGTTTTAATACAAACCTGTTCTTACGGACTCACTTCAAGAATACATGTTTGTGTAAGTAGCTTATATGACACTACGTGGACACACCGCCTCTTTATACTTTCACGTGTGTACATTTGGTCTGAGGCAGTTTTTCTTGATCTGAGTTCTAATGATGGGAAATCTTAATGTTGCACCATCTTAGTGTCAACACGTTGTGTTGGTCCCGTTTGAGTCCTGACCTCGACCCCATCCAACACCTTTCTTAGAAACTACCCATCAAAACAGCTGTCAGCATGTTTAGATAGGACACACTCACAGTGAAGCGTTTAACCTTCCTCAGACCGACTGCCTGCAAACAGTCATTTTGTTAAGGTGGAATTGCTTCTTAGTCGGTCTGAGTAAAAATAGCAAGCGAGAATCCGGCTGTTTTGACACCTCGCGACTTCCCCGCACCCTCCACCAGCCGGAGGGATCCCGGTGCTGATTAGAAAAGTGCCGCCATTTATAGCAGGTGGGAACATTTAGATGTACAACACTTAGATCACACTTCTGCTTGTGGGCGTCGCCAAAGCCTTATAATAATTAACAAGACGTTTCATGAAGAATCTGAGAGTAAAAATAAAAAGGATTTTCTGGCAAGGAGTTCATGCAAACGTGAGGATTTACTCACTGTGACGTGTTTTCAGCGACTTTCAATACAAACATATGATTCCATGCTGCCTTAAAACTGTGAATTAAAGGAGCATTCTGCTTTTTATTTAACTAACGGACAAGTATGTAACATGAACCAACAGCACAGCTTTTATAGCCAAAGCTAATTTGAAACGCCGGTCACCACACGGGCCTTTAATATGCACACAACTCAGCAACACATGCACAAGAGGCATCAGCAAACGCAACACTAACACAATAACACCATTAAACAAGATCCCAGTCTGGATCTGGATGTGGTTTGTCCACATGAGGAGTTACGAAGTCTAAATGTATGTTTGTTTGCTTTTTACAACCTTGATCACTATTGAAACGTGGTTTTAAACGGGAATCTGACATACAGCATGAACCTGAAATGTTACCTGCACATTGATCTTTAGATTAGCTTCTATTGAGGACAACTGCTCTCTGTTTAAGGGCAGTTTTGGGGATTATCAATTTTAATGTATTAATCACTTCTTCCACCTATAACCTGAAATCTGAACTAGTATTTATTGCTTACTTCTTTTGACCTTTTTCAGTGCTCTTCTTTCATCTTCTACTGACCTGAACCACACGACAAACTACAGAAGCTACAGTGTTAGCATGCAGCTGCTGGGGTGTCTGCACCTCCATCATTTTGGTGTCTGCGTCCTTTAAATCTCTTTGACGTTCTTCATGCTCGTCTCCTCCATCGAGGCGATTAGCTCCAGAATCGTCACAGTTACTTTGACCTCTGACCCCTCTGCACTGTTAGATGTTGCTAATGCTGCTAATCTGTCTGTGGCTTTCCTGGAGCCTCGGCAAAGACAGGGGCAGATTGTCTCCTCTGCTTCCATTTACAAAGAGGAACACACACACACACACACACACACACACACACTTGCCCCCCCGTGATCAGTATTATCACATCTGGCCCAGCGCTCAGAAAATCCTTTCCATATTTGTTTAAAGTTAGTGTGAAATGAATGAGAAGACGATTAGTGAGCATAAGCCACTGTGTGTGTGTGTGTGTGTGTGTGTGTGTGTGTGTGTGTGTGTGATGGCATGAAGGCTGAAATCCTGCTAGCTGAACCACGGCAGCTCGCCAACAGCAGCAGCAGCACGTCCTGCTCTGTTGTAGAGAAGAGACAGATGAAAAATGAAAAAACAAAATCAAAGTGTGTGTGTGTGTGTGTGTGTGTGTGCAGCACGGAAACGACACAGCTGCTCAGTGAAATCTGTCATTTTAACCAAACAAAGCCACAGAGGACGTCGTGAGAGTCATCCCGTCTCTTTTCATTCTGCAAAGACATTACATCACATTTAGCAGACGCTTTTATCCAAAGCCACTTACAAGTGAGGAGGTGACCGGGGGAGTCCGGAGTCGAACCTGTGACCTTCTGGTTGACCTCTCAGCCACCACACCATCATCCCTGTTCAACACATCTGGGCTCTTATTTTGGAACATTTGTCCGTGATTTCTTTTGGAAAAACTCTCAATAATTGCTGTGAAGGCGGTGATGAAGAAACATTCCCCCCCCGATGTGCTCGCAAACGTGGCCACCGATAAAAACTAGGTCAGAGGTCAGAGGTCAGGGTGACACGAGTATCTTCTTGTCTCTTCACCCATGGAAGTGAGGCCTGAAACTGAAGCAGCTAAATGGAATTCAGCCATCGTTCATTTGATTATTTACACCTGGGACGTGTCAAAATGCCTCTTAGCTCCTGTGTGTCCTTCTAGAAACATGGAGGACACATCTCGTGCACAGCTAACGCTACATAGCCAAGAAGCTAGCAAGCATCGCTTCAACACGGCTGCTAACACAACGCTGCCTGTCTTTAGCTGGGCTACAGGAGCCCGTCTGACATGTGTCTAAAAGGTTTTAACAATATTACTGATACATTACGTAAAGATCACATGACGTTTCGGTCGGATGTGGAAATAATAGAAACATCTTAAAATCCTAAATTATAAAACAATTTCCTCATTGCACCCAGAGGTCAGCGTTATTACCGCTCACATGTCGAGTAACATATTTTTAGAGCTTTCTGTTTACCTGTCTGGCTCTGAAAAATAATCTGCCCCCCCCCACACCCCCACCCCAGGAAACACTCCACATTTGGCGTGTCTGAGGCCGGTTTTAGCTTCGTCCTTGAGTGGTCTAAAAAAAAAAACCACGGGTCATCAGATATTCTCTGAGGAAGATCAACGGCTTTGTGGAGCTTCATTTAACCTCCCATTGTGTGAGCACTTAGTGTGTGTGTGTGTGTGTGTGTGTGTGGGTTTAAAGGGATGAGGGCTCGAGTGAAACCATGCAGTTCAGGTAGACGTCACCTTGCACTCAAACTGCATCAGCATCACCTCCTATCACTGAGTAAAACATGCGCTGTCTTTTTAAAGCCCCACGTTTGAGCCGTCTCAGGTGTTTAGACGCGTCGACGTGACGCTGACTGCTTCCTGTTTCAGGTTCTCGTCTGCCATTTGTTGGGTTTGAAGAGAAAACGCTGATATACGTGCTTTTACCTGCACGAGTGAGTTGTTAACTGTCCAGGCGCTGGTCGTCTTGTGTCTTCAGGTATCAATGAACACATGAAGAGCGGGGGCAGGAAATCAGGACGACGGTTTCATAATCACTGATTTCAACATTTGTGTAGTTTTGTTTACGCTGTGCAACATCCGACGTCCTCCAGGAAGATGAGGAGACCTCTTGTCTTGGTTGTTTGGGTTGAAATGAACCTGTTTGTAGCAGCAACTACCCGGAGAACGAAGCTGCTGCACGAGTCCAGAACACAGCCCCTTCTTCCTGTTTTGACTTTCTTCTTCTTTGACTGGTGGACTACAAACCAACGTATGGCGCCACCTACTGTTAGAGTGTAACACCCCCAGACACACCGGAACAACGCTCTCACCTGGTTATAGTGATGCGTTTAGGCTCGTTTGGATTTTTTCTTCGCGGGTACTCTCTGGTTCTCCTGTGTAGGTTTTTTTATGTATATTTCCTTCCTTCCATACAGGCATTAGATTCAGTTCATTCCAGTTGGATATGAAAAGGAAAAGCTTGTAGAAGCTGCTACAAGCGAGATATTTACTCTGTTGGTTGTTTTAGCCATGCAACTGTCAGGTAAGTGATGCAGTTTTTAATTGTAGTCCCTGAACTGATTAGAAAAGTGAGCAGTGAAAGGAACGACTTTACAAGAAACGTGTTTGGTAGCAAACTCAAATGTCGACGTGTCCCTAAACACACCGTCTGAAATGCACCTTGTAAAATGAATAAACAGTGAAAATGTATACCATGTTTACTGTTGCTTGGGTGGTTGTAGAAGAGATGAATGAGATGCTCTCTGCGGGATCAGAAACCATGTGTGTGTGTGTGTGTGTGTGTGTGTGTGTGTGTGTGTCCACAGAGATAAAGCTCCAAGGTTACAGCACTGTCCTGCCTTCAGACCAGCAATGATCTGCTCCATCGATTAACAGCAAGACACACGAGAGCAGCCGACTCAATTATTCATCACTAATCTTTTGTCCCCAGTTAGAAGATCAATAGCTGCTATAATCAGCTTTCCAATGAAGGAAGCTAGCACACGACACACAGCATATTACGTTTCCCTTCATGTTGTTCCTGCTCCGAATGCTTCGTGTGAGTGGAGACAACAAAAGAGGAGAAGGAGGCTGTAATTCTCACCACACAGCGGAAAACAAACCTCCAGCAGGAGCCTGAAGCCACCGCGATGCCCTGAGAGAGATTAAGATTTGGTGCCCGGCGTCTGTGCGTCACATTTTCAGTGCTCACCCGTCCAACTGATCAAATCAAATCAGTTCAATTACAATCTCAGCAGTTGTTGTTAGGTCATATTTAAGAAGACAGTTCTTCCAGTTGCTGATTGTTTGTTTGTCTGCTACGTACAATATTCAATTATTTAAAAGGAGTTTGACAAATACTCGAGCGGCTGAATTGATTCTTGTCGGTGTGGGTGAGAAAGAAAAGTCTCAGTTTCCTGTAATAGAAATGATGATTATATCATTATTTCTGTTACACCGCGCTCTGCTGTCCAGACGTCAGGACCTGCAGCCGATGAAAGAAACAGAAACTACGTTAACAACATTTTAACACTTTGCTAAAGATGTCGTCAGCAGACAGTTAATAGTTTTACTTGTGGGGCCAACATTTCCTCAGGCACAGGGACTTTAATCCTATATACACCCCCCCCCCCCCCGCTCTGCACTATTTTCCACTAGATTTGGTAAAGTCTCCTCTCCATAAGCTGATGATCCGTTTGCTTAATAAAACTCTAGAGAATGATACTTGGGCCATAGTTAAGCTTCTTAACCGAGAGCCCTGTTTGCAAGCACAACCTTAAAATGTAGAATATGTCGCTGCTGTTGGAAGTTCTGAGGGGATTTAAGTTGCACGGGTTGTTTTTGCTCTGTAAATATTTGATACAATCTGGTTGAAGCTGGAAAGGCGAGCTGACAACACACTAATCCAACTGTCCTCTTGGTGGTGGGGAATGTGTTCGGTGGAGCCGTGTGGCAGCGGGACTTCAAAATAAAACAGGAAACACAAACCCACAGTTCACAGACCTCAACATAATGTGCTCACTGGTTATGGAGACTCATGGCTGTGGCATCGCCAGAGCAAATCACAAATGCATTTTAAAACCTGAAACCTCGCAGGTCATTTTCAGTTTCCAAGGTTATCAACGACAGACCTCCAACCAATCAGAGCAGAGAAACGTGAATCCTGTCTTTATATCAGTGCAGCTGTTTGTTCATCTGTCATGGTCCCTGAACGTGTTTCCTGTTTTATTTTGAAATCCTGGTCTGTTTTCCTGTCTTCGCCTGGTTCCCTCCTCACCTGTCTCCTCACTCACCTGTCTGATCCCCTCGTCGGCCCTCCCTTTGTATAGAGCTCCTTTCCCCTTTGTCTCTTGTCGGTTCATTGTGTGTTTGCTGTTTTGCCGTTCATTGTTCAGTTTTCGTGGTGTGTACGATCCCTTGTTTCTGGGCTCTGTTGTTCCTGAGGTTTCTTCCCTCGTTCCTGAGGTTTTTGGTCTTTTTGTTAAAAAGAACTTGTTTGTTCGAAGTGCCTGTCTGCGTCTGGGTCCTGTTCCTGCGGCCCCATCGCAGGTCGTAACACCGTCCAGTTGGTTAAAAACTGACGAGACTCCACACACGACGAGCCACATCAGCAGCGGCCATCTTGGCTGTTTACAGTACTGTACAGTAACCGTATCAAGGTGTGGGGGGGGAACCAGACCCACCTGCAGAACAAATAAAGCACGAGCTCACAGATTCTTGGACACGTGTGGATGAGATGGACGCAGCTGACGTCGGCTCGGTGTACTTGAATCAACACGTTTCCAGGGTTTCACACAGGAAACTGATGAGCAGAGGTAGAACATCAGAACCACCGCAGGAGGAGAACACGCCGTTTACAAGACTCCACCCCGTCAGTAAGAAAGAATAAAAAGCCAACAGCTACGCAGACAACATTAGTACAATTACACACAGATGTTTAGAGCAAAAGTAAAAAACTAAAGGTCACTAACGTTAAACAGAACAAGAAAAGAGAAAATAAAGCCTCTCTGTGATGATTTCTGGATCTTAAATCTGAGTTTGAAATTCACATGAACAGGTTCAGGTTTACAGAGAACCTGGTGTAAAAATAATCATCATGATAACAAACTTTACTGCTGCAAGACACTTTAAACTGAGGCAAAATAACCAATTTAAGAAAAATTCAACTAAATATAAGCAGGTAAAATAAAATAAATGGAGACGTTAAAACAGTGCCCAATATCTTTGATATTAATAAAACATTCACTTGTTCAGAGGTGCATACAGGTTTCAAGACAGACAGTGAGAAGACCAGAGGAAACCTGAAGCAGGGAGTCACTTCAAAGTAATGACCTCTAATAATGAACTGACGAGCGATGATGCTCCTTATCTTCTGCTGAACATTTGCACTGAAGGGACATTTTGCACGTTTTACTACAGTACATGTGTAAAATGTGTTACAGCGTCGTTGCAGGCGGCGTGTCCCGACTGCAAGACTTTGCAGCAGGTTGTGAAAAACACGATCAAACGTTAAACACTGATATATAAAGCTTTGTGTGACGCACAAATTAAACAATAAATCCACACTAAGCAATATTCTGTCCATCCAAACTATTTCTGACAAGTTATGTAACAAGACGGAGCCGATCAAATCCATTATACCCAGAAAGCTCTAGTGTTTATTTTGGACCAAGATCTGGATTAAATGCACTTCCAAAAACCCAAATCCCTCATCTGAAATCCAGGTTTAGAGCGCGAGACAAGGACGACATTCATTTATCGCGAGACAGCAGAGCCTGACTCAGCAGAGACGAGGCCCCGGGGCCCTCAGCCTCCACGCTGCACAGCGTGGAGGCTGATTTTCCTTCTTCCAACACTGAGTTCTTCCAAGAAAGTGTCTGAGGCGTGTCAGCATCTCCTCCAAGCTCACAGTTTGAGTGGAGCAACAGGACACGTTGCAGGGAAACGGAAGAAGCACAAAGCTCTTATTCTATTTCAGTGAAGCGAGTTTGAATCTCGACACTCTCCGTGCACTTCATCTGACGCTTTACACCAAACAGCCATTATCAAGCTTTCAAAGCTCCCGAAGTCTAAAAGCTCTTTCGCTGCATTGACCTGGTTCTCTCCTTTTATTTTCTCAGCTGCTCGCGTCCTGCTGCTTTGATTGGCAGGTCATGAGTCCAGTTGTTCAGGGTGCCAGCAGTCTGCCAATTACACCAAAGGGGGGCAGAGACAGAAGTGGAACGGGTACGTCTATGATTAGATGCGTTACCTCAGTGAGGTGACTTATTATAAAGAACCTGTCAGAGCACAAACTCTCATTCCACACAGAAGCCACAGCGCGGGAATGGAAGTGTGCGTCAGTCTGAAGCCTTCCTGCACGTGGCTGCAGTGTTGCTTCCCAAAGCACGTTCACACGACACTCAGGTGAAAACTCACGGACCTGTTTAATGTCTGAGTCCAAGGTGACGTCGGCAAATTACCTGTTGTTTCGTCTGACTGCGTCCAAATCTCAGATTTATAATGATATAAAACAGGATAAAGGAAATTATAATCCAATAATAAAACAAGTCTACATTTACAGAGTGGCTTGGTTCTGAAACAGTATGCTACAATATGTTTCAGAGATCTTAAGAACTGTCTCGCATGGAGGTAGATGCAGGAGGTAATTATCTTAGCTTAGCATAAATCCACATGTACAAGTATTCAGATCATTCAAGCATCCAACATGTTAAAGTAAAAGTACCAGAGCATCATCGAATGTACTTTAAATATTAAAAAGGAAGAGTACATGTGTGTTTTGCTGCCGTACTTTATGCTCATGTATTTGCAGATGCATTGTTAAATAGATACTTGTGTTCAGATCTTTAGTCATCAGTATACTTCTGTGGGATTTACTGCAGCGTTGCATCATTTTACAGAGTACTACCAGTTTCTTCTGCATAAATCAAACTAAATAACAGGAGTGATGGCCTTTAAAAGTAGTAAAGTTCCATGAATTGAAGATTATCTGTTACCTAAATGTGGCTGGAGGTCCCGGTTCTTTATATTTATGATGAATGTGCAACTTTGATCAACAACAGAAGAAAAAGTGACGATAGGATTTGTACACAGTGCTGAGAAGGATGTGCAGAGCCCAGATTAAAGGAGTATCATCGTATCAGCACTGTTTTCCTGGAGAGCTCATCGCTGGTGATTGATTCTGATATTCATGACGGGTCAGCAGAAGAAAACCCCCGATGGATCCATTCCTGATCGACTGGTAGAGCAGCAGAAAGACAACAAGAGGGTGGTTCGTTTAGGTTCATTTCCTGTTGTGTGCCCTGACAGCTGGACAGACCTGCAGCCACCAGCTCACAGATTCACTGTTTCTGTCACTGTTCTCCTTCACATGCTGTGATATAAACCCGCTGCTCTTGTGTTTTCCTGCAGCTCCCCCATATTTCTGCCGCCATCTCCAGCGAAACGCACGCTCTCTCTGAATCTGTCCACATGCATTTTGTGCTGGTTGGAGTCAAACTGCGTCGCAGCCAGCGAGCAGGTGGCTGATTGTCAAACAGATGAAGGCGACAGGCTGCGTGGCGATGGAGTGGGAAGAAGAGCTTCTGGAGCAAATAAATAAAACAGCAAACAGTGGTGTTTGAATTCTACCGAGGCATCAATCCTCCGCAAATCCCCTCCACGCTACGCCAAGGCAGCGAGCGGGAGGAGGGAAAAGAGTGCACGGGGAGTTAAGGAAGTGATTTTAATAGGAGGATAATATGGTTGATGCAGATTTGTGTAGAATTTATTTGTTCATTCCCATCTGGGTCATGGTGCACCGTGAATCTAGAGATTTGAGATTGAGCCACGAATTAAATCCAGATTCAGAGTTTCTGATTTTCACATTTTGAAGGAGTCTTGGAAAGTTCAACAGCAGCCTTCTGCGGCTAACACCGAAGAAACATGACATGACAAGTGGATGTAAACAGCAGAAGCAGAAGTAAGGACTTGTGTTGAAGCCGGTTGCTATGGTTCTGCTGTTGCTATAGTTACTGTGCACGTGCCCAGGATTTTAAATGACAACAGTTGAACTAAAGTTCTGCAGTTTTACACGCGGTGTCTGCGTCGCTTTACAGAGGAAACCCCGAGCTTCAGGTAAATGTGCTCCCGTACGCTTGTTTCCACCCAGCTCGAGCGTCCGAGGCGGATAAAACACACACGCTACCTGCAGAGTGAGATCGATGTTGCGGCTGCTTCCCTGCAGTGAATCTGCGCTGCGTGTTGTGCGCTCGGTCTCGCTCGTCGATGCAGATCAGCCACGTGACGTGCGTACGCCGCCTGCTGACGCGCGGTGGCCGTTTCAGAGATTTACGGTGTGGGCTGTTCTGTTTGGGGCCTCAGTGTCACGCTCTGCTGTCCCATCCATCACGCCTCCGACAGTGTTTATGGGGGAGCTGCAGCATCTGACGCCGGCCATTTTAATTACGTGGGCCGATAAATCTGCTCTCGAGGAAACGTCAGTGAACACAAGACGTGGAGGGCTGCAGAGTCCGAGGCTGAGGAGCTGGACTCCTAACAAGGCAGGCAGGGTCTTCTGATGCAGCTGGGGAGTGCAGGCAGCAGGGAAACGACTCTTCAATGGCTTCTTCACACTTCATGAGCTCACAGGTAGGCAGGCAACAGGCAGGCAACAGGCAGGTCCAGCATCAAGCTCCAAGGAACAAACATAAAGCCAGACCGCGACCTGGAAACTAAAGCACGTGGCAGTCAGGATGAACCGACACTGGAACACAGGAAGTGGACGGGCGCGTGTAGGGAGGCTGATGAGGGAATGAGATGCAGGTGAGGAGGTGGGCGGGGACGTCCAGGTGAGAACAGGTGTGTAGCTGGGTGGAGCAGTCAGTTAAGGAAAGTGCAGCCAATAACAGCGTGCAGGGCGTGAGGACGGTAATCTGTAATCTGGCATCAGGAAGCTACACAAGTGGCAGACACGGCGCCGCCCTCTGAAGCTTGCAAACCGAAGTGCTGCTCCTGTGTTGTCTCACCACCGTCTGACCTGAGTACAGACTGACAGGTGTTTGTTGGCTGAATTCCCGTCAGCTCGGTTCTGACCTGAATTCAGGACGTTGAAGACCACTGGAGCAAAGCGAAGCTCTTCGTGACCTCGAGCCGCCGCAATTCTGTTAAAAGCCTCCAAATCCTGCCGTCATTAGCGAAGCTTCCAGCTCCTCTCTGATTGTTTTTGTGGACAGAAATGGAAGAGATTTGTTTCATAACGTATTAAAATCTCTACTTTGGGCAGAAATGTTCCATGAGTTTACTTTGTAATTATGAAGGTAAATAAATAAATATGTTGCACAACGCGGGAGCTTGGAGAGAAAATGTGAAGAACAAATATTCACAGATAAATCCAGTGACAGCTGCAAACTCGTAATCCAACACTTCCTCATTACTTTTGCAACACTGAGCTTTCAGACGCTTGGTTTTGGTTCATTATGATTAAGAAGCAAATAAACACCACTAAAACCTCACGTTTCTTTGTAACGTGAGCGTGAATGCACACTATGGCTAACGCTAACTATGCTAGCTTCCTAGCGTAAATGCTCTGATCAAAGGCATCAAAGTTCTGGCCTTGCAAAAGAAGAGGATGTGGAAACAAGGTGGGAAGCACTGACTAAATGAAGTGTCGATACACTCTGCCGCAATCAGACCCAACACAAAGTGTCGCTTCTGTGTTTTGGATGAATTACAGGTTGCACTCTGCTGAATACTATGAAAACAGCCTCAGCGGTGTCAGTCTCTGCTCCGTTACAGCCACCTGTCTGACAGCCTTTTGCACATTTGCACAGAAAAGGTGCAGATTATAGAATTATAGTCCTGAGGTCTGTGCGCACCAGTAACGTCTCGTACAGTCTCTCCTCTGTTTCGTCACTTTTTGCACGAATCCACTTCCTCTCCAAACTCCTCGAGATGTCTGCGTTTGAACCTTTGCAAGTTGTTCACCGTGATTCAGTTCAGCCCCCCCCCCCCCCACCCCACCCCGCGGCGTCAGAGTTTTTCATTTCCCTGATTTAGAGCCACTCGTATCCACGGGAGACGGCGGACCGCGCCGCTGTCGTCGCGCTCGTTAAGGATGCCGGTGGGTCTGATCAAAGGAGGAAGTATTGTTATCCAGCAGACTTCTTCAGCTGCTCCCTGAGATGTAACCTCTGCAGGCCGAACACCGACACATCACACCAGACGTGTGTATATTTTCACACTTCTCTCTGACAGGTGTATTTATTTTAAGGCACAATCGACACAGTTCACATAACGAGTGCGAGGACTCCACTATGCCAGTAATTGACTGACCTGGAATAAAGACTTTTGCACAATTGTATACCAACCGGCAGTGCACGGGCATTACACAAGCAAAGTATTTAGTATACACCATAATAATGTGGTGGTTGGTCTGGATGCTAAAAGGACCAGGTATCAGCCGGACATGACTGATCCAGATTTAATATAGTTAGATCAGTTAGATTCATTCAGCCACGCTGGACCTCATGCTGCCTCACAGAGAAGTGATTCTGAAGACTTCCATGCTGTGACGTTCAAACGCCTCCAACACAGGAACTGCTTGGATACATGGTTTAACAAAGACAGGTAACCTACCTGAGCATGGATCAAAGACGAGAAACATGGGGAAGACGTACCGTGCAGATGGTGAAAACACGAAGACAACGCAGTGAACCCAGAACCAGACAAAGGGAACACCTCACGAAACCCAGAACAGGTGATGCAAAACACACAGGTGAAACTGATCAACGAAACAGGAAGACCTCAAGACAAAACCACACAAAATAAAACAGGAAACAGGTCTGAACTTTCAAAATCATATGTCAAGAAAACAGAAACAGTCCCAAGACCGTGACAGTAGTATCTGCAGAGACCCAGCTGGTACTGGGGCGAGAGACGGGGGACACCCTGGCTGGACAAAGGGCGGAGGACAGACAACCATTCACACCTGTGGGCAGTGTGGAGTCGCCAGTCAACATAAACCTGCGTGCTTTTGGACTGTGGGAGGAACAACATTGCTAACCGCCTGGTAAAACACAAACAACTGGGACCCTCCTTCCATGTCTCAGCAGCACGTGCAGATTGATCATAATTATGCTAAACTTCTGAAGAATTACCATTACTACTAGTTACTAGTTAAGGTTTTACCAAATATACCTCCATGAGATAAATATGTCTTCTGGCTCTACACACAGAAATACCATCCACCAGAGTTCAGACAGTACAGTTCAAGCACTTTCAATGCAACTAAAACCAAACACTACATTTAAGGAGACAGGAAGCAAATATACTGATATTAAAAAGAGTATAATACAAATCAAGCATTTTCCAAACTTGATGAACTATTTAGCTGTAGCTGTGCATCCCATTAGATGTGGCCTCCGCTCTGTACCACCAACACTATAAAGAAATACAAAGTGGATCTGTTGCAGCACAGCGTCCTGCTCTTCACCAGATACCATCCTAGAATATAAACCACAGGAAAGACCTCCAGGATTCAGTGCTTGGTGTCTCAGCTGCAGAGATTATTCATCAGTTCAGCAGCTGAAACGCTGGATAATTCATTCATCGTATGCATGCCAATCAAGAATCGTGTTCCTCTCAACATATTCATTCCACAACTTTAATAACAAGGTCACTGGCAACATCCGTGACGGAGAGCTGTGTACAATCACAGGGAGCAGCTGAGCAGCTGAGTGTGACTGTGATGGTTAAAGGAATGGAGGGGGATTGTTCTCTGGCACATTGTCGTGTTCTAGCAGCCCAGATCCGCAGTAACATCACATTTACACATTCGACATGGAGCATTTACTGTGGTACATGTACTTTGTAAAAAGATTTTCATCTTTATTTAATCAGGGAGTACAACCCTGCTGAACCAATCACAAGCACACTCACAGCGGTCAATCATGAGGCCACACCCCCTTTTTATAGCCTCAGATAGTAAATGAAAACCAAACTGATCAGAGAAACGAACACTTGAACAAACATCACCGTGTTATTTGACGTGAACTTTGATTTTTTCAGTTTGTCCCATCCGTTAACATGGAGGGGGCGGGGCTTATGGCCTGTACTGCAGCCAGCCACCAGGGGGCGATCCAGATGTTTTGGCTTCATGTAGTCTGTGGTTTGAACCCACTGCATACCGTGTTACCTGCTGCTGTTCCCTCCGAACCCTCTCAGAAGTAAAGTGAGCGAGATGGAGCAGCAGACGCATCGGATTCAACCGTGTTGGGTAAAATCTAAATAACTGCAACTGGAAAAGTGACATCAAATCAATCTTCATCTCATTGTTATTCCAGAAATGTAGGAGAGAATAATCCAAACTCAAGTGAGTAGAATTGATTCTATGCGTATACATCTTCAGTTATGTTGTAACATGAGCCTGACTTGAATCATTTTGACGTGGATCTTGTGATTCGTCCTTAATGCTCAACCCTCATCAGTTGTTTCCACGTGCTCCCTGACACCACGATGGTGTTCACTGATGAAGAGGGGGAGGAAGACCTCGGCCGTGACGACTCGTGACAGACTGCAGGTCCGGTCCTGCACAGATCAGACCCTTCCTCCTCTTCCTCCTCTTCATCCTCGCTGCATTGTTTTTGCCATCTCTAAATTAAGAAGTGACATTTGAAAGCGAGCCTGGGGTTTCTGGAGAACTAAGGCCGTCCTTCTCCACCTCCTCCTCGTCGGCCCGTCTTGTCTCCACGTGGCCGGTGACGCTGTCCCCCTCCTCCGGGGTTCCCCAGGGTGCGTGGTGTCAGACTAATGAGTTGTTATTGTGCCAGTCGATGTCTACGCCCCCCCCCCCCCTGATCTCAGGTCACCGCGAGGATAATGTCTCATTGATTGCGTGATCAATGGCCCACAGGAGCAGCCGGGGGGGTGGTTGTTGTGTGTCGAGTGTTTGTGATGCCTTCACAGCCTCCGGGATGCATACCAAGCGTGACATTGGCCTCTCGGTGCAGCGTCCTCTCAATGTGAGGGAGTTTTATTCATGTCCTTCCTTTAACTGTTTTCCACGATCTCAGCTAACACGTTGTGAAAGTCGGTGGTGACGGGCTCCCATGTGTCTCTTCATGACCCCTGACTTTTGACCCCACTAGTGAAATCTGACCATCTGTCTCACAAACTGACAGAAATATTCCTTTTAATGATTCTTTGGAAGACGTTTACATTCATTTCAGGAGCATTTGAGTGTTTGAAGACATATTTTCCATAACTGAAGTTTGACTTTAAGTTACACAATGATGTAAAGCTGTATTCTATATATTCTATGTATATATATATATTCTATAAACCGAGAGCACAGATTAACATGTGTCACCCTGTGATGAAAACATGAGGCAGAAAACAACACTGAGTGAGTGCAGCGCTCCAACACGCTGCTTTGCTGCCCAATGGTATTCAGAGGTGAAAGGTCAAAGCCATCCTATTTAACCTCCTGTCAGTGACTCACTGGATGCCTCTGTGTGTGTGTGTGTGTGTGTGTGTGTGTGTGTGACGGGAGGTTTAACACACACACACACACACACACACACAGATATTTACTTAAAGCTGTGAAAGAAGGTAAGAAAATGTACCAAAAGACTTGATAATGTTTGAACTTATTTATTTAATAATGGGTTTAGTTTCTGTACTGGGAAAGAAAATGGGTGTTTTTTAGGTTTATGTCGGTACTTTGTGACATTTCATTAACTGATAATCATTGAAAATGAAATGCTGCTTTAATGGATAAAGAGATCTGACCTGTAATGTCTTTGAAAACTGAGCCTTTCTGCAGAATGAAGACGTAAAAGGAGGCGAAGAGGAAGAAGAGGGAAGAAGAAACATGTTCAAAAGCGACTACAGCAGCAAAGCGAGTCCCTTTCTACTGGTCCTGTTGTTCACACATGGCCACCGCCTCAGACGGGAGGATTCACACGGTCCAGCTGATCGATGTTGGATCCCGGCAGGAGCTGACACTCAGCTCCACAATTGAGCATCACGTTGAAGAGTCTGTGGTGGGAAAATATTATATGTTCTTATTATATATGTATACTATATTGTGCTGCGGTTGATGACCGAGCTCCGGGTCCTCGTGTGACAGGAGATGTACTGTGTGATGTTGACCTTCCTGTCACCTGCAGCTGAACCTTTGAGCTGCATGAGCAGCACGTTCAACACACAAACACACTTCTTTAAATATTCACAGAAACAGGAGCAAACAAAATCCATCTCCTTTGTAAATATTAACTTGTTAAACTCAGATAGCAGGAGGTAAAAAGCCTTTATTTTCTTATCCTGATTAGGGTTGAAATGTGTTCATTGAAAGTTACTGCAGCTCTTTCCGTTCAGAGTTTGGTTCCTCTGACACGAAGTAACGCTGACAGACCCAAACATGAAATGGTTTGATTATTATTCAAACAAAATGGAAAAGGAGCTTGTCACTGTAAAAAATGTTGTCCCGGAGGATCACGTGTTTTAGAACAACAACATGTTTTAAAACAACGTTCAAGTGTGAAAATATTCACACATTTAAATCTTATTTTTATAGCACGTGCTTCAGAAAACACCGGCTTCATTTATATAAAAAGATCCCTTTAAAACCGCCCACAGACAGAATAACACACTAAGTATTCATGTCCAGCATGTTCAGTTTAATAACCCACAGAACGATGGATCATCAGCTCAAACACACGAACAGGTGATCTTCACTTCCCCACTAAGCACTTTCTCTTCTGTCCTTTAACAAAACTAAAGCCAGTGGGGGGGCTGGGAGGCATTCAGGTGTTGTCCCTCCTCAGTGTGCCTACTGACCCGTGTGTCAGTGTCAGTAAACACATCATCCTCAATCAGCCCCGGTGTCACCTCGCTCAGGTCAACCAGAATATCCTCCAGCTGCCGGCAGCACAGTGACAAGAGTCTGACAGAACTCCTGTTCCACTTGTGTTGCATAAATACACGTTTGCAGCTTATTTGGATGTGGCGACAGAAGCTTTCTGACTGTATCTGAATAAAACACTTTCAGAACCGGAAGTCGTTTTGTTCATTTTGTCTGGTGTTGTGATCATGAAATAGTGACTTTAGCTGCAGCTCAGGGTTTTTATGATTAATGTTCATACTCGTTCACTTGTCTGACCACAGAAACAAGTATATTGTGGATTTATCAGCATTAAAACTCTGTTCAGGTGATTACAGAGAGCAGCAGGAGGCAGGGCGGCCGTCCTGTCTCTCTCTCTAACTACAACGTGTTACGACAAATAAATAAAACTAATAAAATGCATCATTAAAAAGAGAATTGCCCATAAAAACAGACTTCATTGCCGTTGCTCTACTATCTGGGCTGTAGATTGGTGTTTTTCTAATAACAGTATGTTGGCTTTTATTTTGGTGCTGTTATGCTCTGTTGGTTACCTATCAAATTAACACACACACACACACACACACACACAGGTATGATAATGAAGGCGTGCATTATGAGGATGAGGAGTTTATTCTGGGTACGTAGGTGGAGGAGGGGAAGTAACTGGGCTGTGAAACAGAATTACAGGATCAGTTCTGCTAATGCATCAATCACAATAAATGACTTTGGCTTCAGGTTCAAGTTTACAGGCACTAAATAAAAAATATTTGCTTCAGAAATGAGCTTTAACATGCTGTAACATGTTTTTAAAAAGCAGACTTGGTTTTCCACAGGCAGGGATACATAATACGTTATGTGTCCTCCTCTAAACTCCTCCAAGAAAATGTGGCAGTAAACGTGTTCAAGGTGAGTCAGGCCTCTGCAGACAATACATCCGGAGAGATTCCTGTTCAAAAAGCCAATTTAGACTGCAGACGTGTTCTTTGTTCTACCTTGGGTGAATGTGATTTTCATGTTGTGATGTCTGATGAACACCTGATTTCTCAAATGAAGCTGGTACCAAAGATGTCAGGGTTTTATGCATCTATTTTACTACATATATATTTATATATATGACCTCAGCAGGTCAGGGCTGTTTTGGTGGACAAACAGGGACCTACACACTGTTTGTTTTAAACAGCTGCAACACAAAATGACAAGCAGGAACACATGAAGTAAATAAAAGCCTGGTCTCAAATACAGGCCTGGTTCTCTCCTCAGTTAAGGTAAATAAAAGCTCTGCTCATTATCGAGAATTCACAGTAAAATCAAACCTTTACTTAGAAACATATCAAACTTTATACAGAAGTTACAAAAACAAGTCACATTTTCAAATATTAGAATATCGTTTAAAGATCAGAAATGAGCATGAACTCAGGTCAGAGTCAGTCTCTGACATTTGAATGTACTGTGACGCTGCAGTGTGTGTGTGTGTGTGTGTGTGTGTTATCTGGACAGAGATATACCAGGTCACTGGCTATTTTTGGTATCTGTCTTTATTTTTAAGCATCTGAGGGAAAAGAGCAAAATCACATTCACCTTCAGAGATCTTCAGCAGCCGTGTGTCCATGATGGTATTTTTATGGACATTTTGAAGTGTTGCATTCAAGGTTTTCCGCTCGTTTTAGGTGTTTTTCTGACAAAAACTGTTGATGCGTTAAATGGAAAATGGAAAAGCCTTTGCTGAAAATGCAGATTCCGGATTCAGGTTTGGATGTCAGAGGCGGCTGGGTATGTTTCTGGTAGGGAGACCTTTGCTTCTTCTACTCTGTTTACTGGTGGATTACAGCCATGTGTAAAGTTTAGCCTCCACCACCAACTGACCTTCTGACCAAACGACACTTTGCAGCAAGACGAGTTTATTTGCTCCAAACCAACTGATTTGCAAATACTTTTTTGCGACATTTCGCTTAAAATTTGCCCAACAATTGAATGAAAACAGGGCTTGTGATGTAATGAGAGAAGGAAAAGATGCAGATGAATATGCCTTCAAGAGCAGCTGGATGATTAGCATTAGCCAGCAAGATTCCAGTTACCAGGTCAGTTAGCAAATTGTGGAAAGTAATTTGGGGACAGTGGTGACACTGATTCTATACTCTAAAGGTTGGTGCATACAAAAAGTATCATTACCTAATGTGAAATTGGCACCTGATGACAAGGAGTTCGGGCCGCCGGTGAGTGAGTGAGTTTCCTATTCAGGTTTTAGCATTTAGTCGCTAACTTTAGCAAACAAACAGACACGACTGACAGGAAATGAAGGCAGGCGATGAAGCAAGGAGGCAGACGAATCAGATTTGAATTCATTAAACTGATGATTAAAGCTGTGTTAGGACACAGTCGGCTGCACCTCCACCTCCATCATCTGCACTCAGCACTCAGTCTGTGGGCACACAAGGACTGAAGGGTAGCTTTGGTTTAACACAGCACACTGTGGACATGTGAGATGTTCGCTGGCACTGAACAATATGTATTTTATCTTCTTCCTGTCTGTGATGAAGTGAGGCAGTGATTCATATTCTGCTGGCTGGGAAAACTGTCCAGGACCACAGACAATATTTACAGGTGTGACCTTGGTGAGTGCAGATTTATTCAGCAGAGGACAGGCTGTCACACACATGCAGCAAGGATCAACTCTTCCTCACAGCAAGTCTGCGTGGGTCAGTGGCTGAAGCAAGGCACTAACAATGGCTGGGGCAGGGGGTTCATTTCCTGCATGGCTGAGCAGGAGAACAACCATCACCAGCTTCATTTCTCTGCTTCATGTCTCTGGAAATAAAGCTAAATACATACACACATCCTGTCAGTCCAGCCCATCAAATGACGATGAGATAATGATGGATATGTTTCAGTAAATACTGGACGGATGGAGGACGTGAAGAAGCCAGAGGACCACCAGGATCCAGGGGATGAATCCACGACAAGATACCTTTCAGATGAATGCTAACATGCTAAATATTAGCACGTGGTTAAGCAACTCGCACCACATCAACAAAATCCTAATAATAATAATACGACTAATACTAAGCAAAGGTTTTGGATGTGGTCCAGTCGATCGCCTCGTGTACGAGCGGGCTGCAGTGGCTGCAACTTAATCCTTTGGTTTGTTTAAAATCTTGATAAAATGAATTTGTGTAACACATGAAAGGGTTAGCAGTGAGCGACGGAGCTCCGTCAGCTGGTGGAAGGAAGAGCTGCACTCAGGGACATCGGTGAACTTGTGTTTCTTAGTTTTAGTTGAATTTAACAACCACCTTTTTTAAATCCACTCCTGCCTACTGGTTTGCTTTATCCAACGTCCCCTTCACAGTTTTCAGGTTCCAGACAACCTCCACTGCCCTTTATGTGGGCGTGTTAAGTCCACTTTCCGGTGGTGTCAGGAAAGCGCTGGCAACACATGTACAATATGGTCACAGAGACAGGGGGTGGTTGATCGTACAATAATTTATTGGACATAACAGAAACTACAAAACATGAAGTGGGGGAGGATGGGACCGGTAGACTCTGCCAAAGGAAAGTTAACTGAAAACAAAACAGGCTAGGCTGAGGTCTGCACACAAAGCCTAAATTTCTAATTTACAGAACTTTACATGGGTGGCAGCAGTCTTCTAGCTGGTGTTTCTAACAGGGAAGTACTGCGTGATGTAAATGTACAGGGTACCCCCAACTTATCTAGTCTACCGATCCTCCCACCACTTACCTCTAACACAAGTATACTCAGCTGCACGGGCAACTTTCCTTCTGCAGCTTTGTACCACAGACTCGGTTGCAGAGGCCACTTTTCTTCTGAAACTTTGTCTAAAGTAATAGGGTTAATACACTACACATAAACAAACAAACACACACTGAGTGCACTCGGTTGCACGGGCCACTTTCCCGTTGCAACTCCGTAACACAGTCAACTAAAATCACATTTTAACTCTTGGGACTGGGACTGGGACTCTGGTGTCGTCTCCTCTCAAGCCTCTTCCTTTCTTCTCCTCTGCCGAGTCCTTCTTAACAGGCTCCTGGGCGTCGGCTGCCAGGTGCAGCTCTAAATAAGCCAATGACTGGCCTCATCCACTCACCCAGGTGTATGACATCGCCATGATTGTGCCCTGGATTTTGGAC
>JAVQJD010000681.1:0-38327 GCA_036023655.1 Nannoperca australis
CTTATCTCCCCCAAAACCACTTGGGGTGGGGTGGGCCCCGGTACCCCCCCTCCCCCTGTAAACCCCGGTGCCCCCCCCCCCCCCCCCCCCCACACGCCTGTTTAGCACAACTGCTGAAACCAAACGTAGCTCATGTGAACACCAGAACTGAGCCCTTCACCGTAATGCGTTTACGGACTTTACGTAGCATGTGTGGCTTTGCAAAACCCTGCGATGTGATTGGGTTAGCTTTTCAATCTGCGATAAAGCCGATTGGCTGACCTCCTCTGCAGGCAGCATTTCAATTGGTTACTCAGCTAGTGTCGTTTGTCATGTGACAAACCCATGTTGAAATGTTTTTACCCAAAGCAAAAGGGCTTTCCCATGGCAACATTCGACAGCCAATGAACATGCATAAGTGCAATGAGGTTACACTCCTTGCTACTGACATCACTTCCTGTTATAAGCAGAAGGCTCGAAAGACAAATTAAGCATGGCCATCGCAGCGTCCAATCGAATCCTGACAAGTCCTACAGACCACCAGTCTTGTGACAGCAGCTGCTAGCGTAACTGTAACTGTAACGTGATGTTTCAAGTAATCCAAGCAACATGACAGTGGTGCCTTCAGAGTGCATCAGTCGGGATGACACTTACATCCCAACGAGTAGAGATTCAGGCCGAAGCTGCAGATAAGTGTAATCGTCAGTTACTCACCTCCGCTTCCTCCAGAGGTTACTTGTGAGTCACAGCTTTAAATGTTCTCATTGATGCTACGTGGAGGCTCTTTGTGTGACGGGATGACGCACTGACCATTTGATTCTTTTAATGCAGTGTGGGAGCTAACTGTACACTCCACTGTTACAGGATTTAATCTGTGAAATGAAATGAACCAGTGGCATCATGGTGGTGTTGAACCTGAACTACAGTCAACCCTCAGCTGTGTGTTTTCTTTTCGGTTCGACTCGTAATGCAGTTCGTTTAAGACCAAACAATCGCACATAGCTGGAATCTAAAATTTCAATCAACGTATGGAAGAAAAATCGAATCTTACCAGAATGTTGTGACTCTGAGAAGTCAGCCAGCGTCTTTGTCCGAGATTAAACGGTTGAAAACCAAACTCCAACACGTGGAGGATGACCAGATTCCATACAAAATCCTTAGAGACATAGTCAGCAGCATGTTTGTGATTATTTAAAGCCAAGAGAAGTTGCCAACACTTCTTTTCAATCACAAAATCACATCTCTCTGGGCACAAACACCTAACTTGATTGGTCAAAAAAATACAGGCCTTCACCTATACCGCCCGTGAAATTGCTTAGAAATATAATTTCTTTGGAAACGGATGAATGAAGATGGACATGAGAGGAAGAAGAAAGGCTTTCCATCCACAGGTTATGAAAGGACGGTGCGCCACAAAGCGCAGATGATGTGAGGTCTGAGGCAAGGTAGGCTGAAAGCAGTGTTCACTCTACCAGCTTCTCTTTGTGGGCTTTGTCATGTGCATTGTGCCTCGGCCTTCATGAGCCGTCATATTTCCAAGCCCTTACAAAATGAACGGTCATGGGAAACTCAGTAGGCAGCGAAGAGACTCCACAGGGAAACCCAGCTCTGCTGGACCCCCCATGGACGAGCAGTGTCTCTCTGTCTGATTCTGTTCCATGGCAGAGTGTCCTCCCCGGGGCAGCCGGTTCACGTCCCCAGAGGAAGGTAGGTACGGCTAAGGTAGTACACATTTCTAATGAGCGTGTTCACGATAATGCCTGATGTGTGATCCAGTCTCTGAGTGTAACACTGATCCACACCAGTGTCTTATCTGGTCTCGTTTAGACGTTTTGTGCCACATAATTAATCTTCCAGTTACGTGCCATGCATACATACAGTATCCCACAGGAACCACCCATAGTCTTGTCATAGCATTTGGTCGGGGGTTCCTGTCTTTAATGGACAAACACGTGTGTTGAGTCCACATTGTTAACAGTTTTCGTTCACATGACATAACAAAATGATTCATTTTGTTTAAATGATGATATTTCTGTGAGAATAAATACTGTTCACCTCATCATTTGGTTTCCTACACTGATGTCTCTCACTTCCTACCTACTTACAGCCCACTTTGTGAAGGACAACACAACATTACAAATGCTTGTTTGCTGTGAAACCTGAATGAATGTGTTCAGCGAGAACAAAGCGATCAGAAGCTACCCAACACGCTGCTGTTCTGACAGGTTTAAACCTGAAGATGAATGCGTCCAAGTCTTTGCTTTGAACTGTGAAGATGTTCTGATGGTTATTATCATATCATGTGAAGGCAGCATCGCAGCGTCACATGACACAGTCCTGAAACATGTTACGCACTTGTCAGTGGCAAACCTACAGTTTTTTCAAAGTGTAATCCATCCACCTTAACACAGCCAGCCTCTCTCTCTCTGACAACTGTCATTTCACGCTGGAGCCTCTGCAGTCAGCCATTTTGTGTTGCAGACACACCCCAGTTCAGCAGCTCTTCTCTGGTTTGGGATTATTCCCCGGCCTCCGCTGACTCTGCAGGGGGCACATTGTGTCCTAATCACTGAATGAAGTTCGAGGCATTGACCCCCTGTGGCCTTTAAATGTCCCCCTGTCCAACCCTATTCCATGCTATCTTGTCTCCCACTAGGCGGTCAGTTTGCATCGAATGGAGGAGAAGCAGCTGAAGCCTCCAGCGTCATTGTCGTTGATAACATTGCTTATTTCATTCTGCTGCATTGGCAAGCTATTCACAGCAAGCCAATTCACATGTGAGTGTCCACCTGTGGACCTTGAATAGGATTTGTATCTCGCTGTAAACTGCTGATGTCTCCTTTTTTTCCCCCTTCATTCTTTTCAAAAACTAAACAGTGAATGCAAGTCAAAGTTTTGTTACAAATATAGATTTCTTTTGCAACTGTGTTGGCTCCACAGTATGTAAAGACGTGGATGTGTATTCTTCTGCATGTAGAGTATGTTGACTGTAGATGGGCGTGTAATCACGGAGGGGCTGGCAAAATATGTATCCTGATATGTTCCATTGACCTGCCATGTTATCAGATCCCTCCAAAAGCCAAAGCTTAAACTAACATTATATAAACATGCGCCGCGTGCTCGCTGTACTTCATGTCGAGGTGCAACAGTGAACACAGCCGCCGTACGCTGGCTCACGAGCCATGTGTCGGCTCTTTGTGTGTTCTCCTCGTGCCATGCACGGATCTCTGTCCGCGTCCTGTGTGAGGTCAGTTTTGTACTGAACAGCCAATGTCTAGCTACAGGTTAAAGAGTTAAAACTGAAAACACAAAGATACGACCGGATAAACTGTGTTTAGTATTCCACATCTGGAATTCATTATTCCATTTGGACACGAACAGCAGCTCGAACAGGCACAACCCCTTCCTACATACAGTATGTTCTGTATGTTGCTTCTCTGTGCTACACTGACATTTTCATCATCAAACTTTTTGAATTTCTATATTCATTTCCCGTAAATTCACATCTGTAATTATCTGCTGCAGCGTAATGCATCCAATGGAGAAAACAACGTTTGTCCCATTTTTGTGAATTAACAAGCGAAATTATTATCTCAGAGTTATGAGAGAAAAGTCTGCTGTTTATTATTATTATTATTTTAAATGAATGAAATTCCTCAGACTCCTGTGAAATGCTGTCTTTTACTTCAGAGCTTGATTTAATGGAAGCAAACGTCCCGTCAGTTTCCAGGTTTATTCTGATTTGGGTTGGAGACATTGGGAGATATTCATGTCTTTAAGTAATATAGATGCTATTGTTATTAGTTTGTCCACTTTGCATGTAACATTACCTCCAGTGACCCCACTACTAATATATGGGTTCAGGCTGATTAGCAGCAGCTAGCGTAGGCCACTCTCCATGCAGATATTGAGGAATCTCGTTTATAGGGAAAAACAAAGCAGAATTTGTTTTTGCATGAAAACTTAATTTAATAATCTCAGATGTGCCAAAAACAAATTTTCCTATGTGAATGAATTACTCTTCCTTACTTCTCTGAGTATTCACAGCGTCTCTTAGTTTCCATGCCTGAAAAAGTCCAAACAGAGGCTGAGGGCTGGTGGGCAATAAGGATGCAAGTGCAACTTTGCAAGATAAAATCATCATAGCATAAAATACAAATGAATTTTTATCTGTTACTTTTTATTCATCTGGATAATAAAAAGATAAAACTCTTTAAGAGGGCGACTTTCTTCTTCCAGTATCAGACTGGCCTGTTTCACACTGCTTAGCAACCTCTTTCTATTCTGTAACAAAATATTACAATACATGTTCCTGTCTACCTTAAAAACAAGGCTAGATCCCTGAAACAGGAAGGCTCTTACAGGTTGGCATGAAAAGTGATTCACTTGTCATCAGTAATAGTGCCTCAGATCACGTCCTTGGTGTTACTGGCGTTTATATTTTAGTTGTGATCTTGACAGCTGTCAGTAAACTCCACGGTCCTGTTTCGGTTCCTGAAGTACACTCAGAGATCTTCAGGCTGCCTCTCTGCCATCATTACTACAGCATAGGATATAAAAAGGGAGTGGAAGTAACACACAACCATGAGATAGTTAGAACTCAGATACGTGTTGCAATGCATCTCTAAATGCTGACTAACCTTCAACATCTTACAATTATACTATCTGAGTACAATATCTCCTTCTGGAATGCTGTGAACTGTTGGCAGATGGAGGTAGTAAAGATAAACAGCCAGAGAAGGAGGGACGGACTGATGCAGGGACGGACGGAGAGGTACAAAAAAACAGGTGAGGAGAGGAGAGGAGTTACCACCGCTGTACACGTGTGTGTTCACTGTGATTCTGGGACCACCTGCGAGGACACACAGGGCCAGCGGTGGTATGTTGGCGGAGGTGGAGGTGCAGGTGGTGTGGTGTGGTGTGGTGTGGTAGGTGTGGTAGGTGTACACAGACACACAGAACCCCTGCTGACGCCGGCTCTGGGCTTGTTGATAAGCAACACTGCTCCCAACAGGGAAGTTGAGTTTCCAGAAGAAAAACCCACTCGTAATGTGTGTGTGTGCTGTGTCTGGACCCAGAGTCTGCACCAGCAGGGAACCTGGGCTGCGATTCATCTCCTCTACTTTTATTAAGAAACATTCACATCAGTGTGTCCTGCAGGTTTCATTGTCCCTTCAACACTTTTCGGGTTTCTTATATGGTGTCTTATATTATTCATTTGAATCTTTGAAATCATTTCCCCCCTCTAATTCACTATTTGTACCACCACATGATTTCATTTGCCCCCTTGAATTAATACTTTGTTCCCTTGAATCATAAAAAGTGTGCCTTCAAATTGGCAGATAAGAAGTAGGAACTTAAGTTTTTGCTGTGTGGGCAAATAAACTGTGCTAATCATCCATTGTGCCCTAAAGTTGAACTCATTTCCATTAAAGATGTTTCTGATGATATAGTATTAATCAACAGATACTTTTCTTGAAATCCCTGCTGGCTGAGGTTCATTTACACAGGCGCATGTTTGAAAATGCGGTCAGTAAAGATTTAGCCCCGGATGATTTTGCAGCGGCATCACTTCATCAAGCCACAAAGATTCATAGTTTTTCTCGTGACATTACTCCGAGGACAAATCTCAACTCATTAACTCTCGATATAGTTCTCAAACCAAATGGATTTGTGTGATCCTGTTTACCGTTTTGGAATATTTATGAGACGATGTGGAATAACAAATCAGCTTTTCTTCCCTGCAAGGACTCTCTGAAACCTTCATGTTCCTTCACAGTGACTGTGTACCTTTGGTAAACAGTCTCCAAATGATTTAATAAGTGAAATATCGTTTCAGCCGAGTGTTACTTTTGATTAGCCGTCATATGTGAGGTCGAGACAAACATGTCCACCTTTACAAAGCATTTTGAAAATTGCCATTTTCCACTGCAGTTGCACTCTATTAATCTGAGGCTTTACAACAGAGTTGAAACAAGTTATATTAAGGTAAAACGGATCTTTGAATTACTTTGAATCACTCAAGAGACACAATGCTGGTCAACTTTGAGCAAGCACAAGGACTGAACAGGCAGAATCCTCACGCTGTTTTACTCCAGAGTTTAAACTTACGTCACTCAAACAGCGGGAGTCTAAATGAATTCAACATGTGTGTGAACTTGTCTTGTTACTGTAACAACACTGCCAGGTGAGCGGCACCATCACATTAAAGGCTGTCACAATATAAAATACATGGTATATATTAGCAGGATATTCTTTAACGTCCTGTTTGCATCTGGGATTTTCTCTGTTTCAACCTGTAAGTGATAAAAAGACTGAATGTTTGATGTATAAAAAATGTTTAAAGTAGGATTTACTACACTGCCAGAAAGACGCTGCTTTATCTGCATTTCCAGTAATACTGAATATTCAATCAGTGAAGGCAGAACATCACAAGGAATATGTGCTCCCTTTAAATGTTGAAAAAGTAAACACATCCGGTCCTGTGCTTCAACTTTTTAAATTAGCATTACGTTTCTCTTAAGAAGTATTTAAAAAAAGCATAGAACTATAATTTCTTAGACAGGGTGGACTACAATGTCCCACGTGGTGCTTTTAACATGTTCTACTAGAGCTCAAAGTCAACTTTCAATGCTCGTTGCAAAAGATTTTGTTGGTTGAAAAGCACAAAAACAGCAGTTTAATCTGACTGCTAAATATTTGTGTTAAAGACATGCACTTTGCTCCTTGTTGTCCAAACTTGTAATTTACTGTATTTCATATTCTTTATATACAATTCAATAATAAAGAGAACGTTGAGGGCACTGTTAATAAAACAGAAACTGGATGGGATATTTGAAGTGGAAGGTGGTGTGCTCTTAAAGCTTTTGCTGTTGCATCCACTAATACTAAGCCTCCACTCATCTTTCATAAGACACAGGGGGAAGGTTATGTTATGGTGAAGTTATGTGACAGCAGTGTACTATTTAATAAAACAAATGCTGCTCCTGTAACTGCATATATAGCCTGATACTGTATGTTGTTGTCTTATTAAAACTACTTTAAGTTTTGGACGACTGAAAGTAGAGAGCAGGGGGGGTGAGAGATCTAACGAAAGGGCCAGAGCTTGAAATAAAGGTTATTTCAGAAGTGTTGCAGGCTAGAGGGCGGACACCCGGCCCACACCCACCTCCTCCATCCATCGCTTACTACTCTCTCTGACCCGGGTCGGGTTCAGACACAGTTGCCTCAGGTGGTCTGGTCATTTGTGTAACTGGGAAATATGAAAAGTGTGAAAACAAGAGAGTGAAAGGGTCACAGACGGGGGGGAAAGGGGGGGGGTGTTAAGGAAGGAGACAGCAGACGCCCCCCCCCCAGTAAAACAACAGCATTATGTATTCAAACAGCTGAAAACTAATTGTTCTTGGATGGAGCAGTGAAAAACTATAGTCTAACTATTAAATGTGGAGGTCCAAATAGATGGATGATTTGATGGACAGCACCACGGAACATGAATGACAGTATGAGCTGATCTACTTGATACTAAATCTGGAAAAAACAAGGCAAATCTGGCGCTTTGAAAGAAATACTCCCACTCGCTTGGTAACTAAATCCAAACCGACATCCCCGTATTTAACCTCCTTCACATGCCAGACGAATAAACTGATATATTAGCTGCTAGCTGTTCCCTCTCTACTCATTAGGGATTTGGGGCTAACTCACGTTAGCGTGTCCCGAGCTTTGTTTGTTCTGGAGCGAGACATGCCGATGGGAGGGCAGAGTTCTGCACAGGAAGGGTACGAATTCTCAAGCACACACACATCATATCCCAAATATCTCTCTCTCTCACACACACACACACACCAGATACATGTTGTATAGATCAGTGCAAGTTTAACAAACCCCTGTTTCAGTAAATGATCCTTCTCTTGGGCAAACATGAGGTGGGGCAGAGGAACAGGAAAGTGAGAGGGCTGGAAATTGGACTGGAATTAAAGAATGAGGGAAGAAAGAAAGAAAAGAAAGAAAAGTGTGAGGGAAAGACAAATAAATCAGGAGAACAGGAAAGCAGAGCAGATTGAAACAAATGGAGCAGAATGCGAGCTGGGAGTCTCTTATTCTCCCACGTCTCTGTCTCTCTCACACACCTGGTAGCAATTGAAAAGTAACCTTATTACCTACCTACCTCTCTCTCTTTACACACACACACACACACACACACACACACACACACACACACACACACACACACACACAGCCTATCAGCCAGGATAACAAGGCCTATTTATGACCAACATCACACTTACTCCATTTTACTTTAATAGCTAGATGTGTTCCACAGCAAATTGCTCATGTCACACACACACACACACACACATTCTCAATGCTACTACCACACATACAGACGCCCACACAGCTACACAAATATGAACCATGTGTGATTTAAAAAATGCTCCACACACACACACACACACACACACAGCATTCAAAAGTGTCTCTGTCACTTGATATGTTAAGACATTTAAAAAATACATATTATTGTGAAAGGTACTTAAAGAATGATCAAATAGAAACTATGAACTCTTACTATGAGTCTCAACCT
The DNA here is from genome assembly GCA_036023655.1 of Nannoperca australis. NCBI lineage: Eukaryota > Metazoa > Chordata > Actinopteri > Centrarchiformes > Percichthyidae > Nannoperca > Nannoperca australis. The sequence goes on from JAVQJD010000681.1 coordinate 8,561, forward strand.
TTAAAAAAAGAATGGTTGAAAACGTAGTTTCACTTTGTAACCACCTGGAAACACACTGAAACTTGTATTATTTACCAAGGTTAAATCTGCTAAGCAGAACTGGAAAGGTTATTAGAAGTTGCTTTGGTTTTGAATAAAATATTGTAATACATTCAAAATGAAACAGTGTCTGATCTATTAAAGGGGGCTTTTTTTAGGATGTGGCTAATCTCAGTATTTGTTGTGAATGTATTTTTTTGAGAAGTTTCAACAGAGAGTAAGCAGTGACTATGAAAAAGCATTCAAGTCAGGGAGAACGAAGCACTTAAAGGTTCAGTTCACACAAACGATAAAACATAGTGGTATGCAGCCATGCAGGTAGCTGTATCTGCTGACGTTCGCCTCCACTCCAGTATATTAGAGCTGCATGGAACTTAGACATTGTTTTGAATGAATGTTTCCAGAAACAATGGTACTAGAAATGCTTGAAATGTCACTTTAAATGACAAATGAAACACAAATGTGGAGATTTTAGAGTTGAATATCTAAAAAAACTAAATAAAATGGCAAGTGAAGGCATTTATTTGTGAGAATCAGGCTCCTCAGGCTCCTCTGGCTCCTCCCACTGCTCCTAATGGCATTTGCAAGAATCTGCTGCACCTGAACAGAACCAACCAATCAGAGCCTGGAGGAGTCTCGAACGCAGTGTCAATCACTGCTCATGACCACGCTGCGCAGCCCACCCCGCTAGCTTTTTCCACATGCTAAGGCTACTGGTTAGCATTGTTTTATCACAGTTTACACTGTCTCAGGCACAAGTCGTATCTGCTTAGAGTGGCTTAATGTTCTCAACATCAGTGTTTTACTGCTTCTCAAGCAAAGTCCACTCTCTTCTCAGTCTGACCAACTGCACCTTTACCATCAATTATTTAGTTTAAGGGTGATTTAATGTTAAAGGCCTTGCTTGAGTCCAAATGGTCTACAGACTTTAAAAAAAATCCAGTTTCTTTTTGAAATAAACTATGACTTCCCTGTGAGATCAGGTGCAGACACCAGGCAGGACTTACTGTCATATGCAACATGCAAGCTGTGAATGTCACGCTGTCTGCATACTTTGTTTAGAGTTGGGGGTTAACAGTCTGAGTGGATTCTGCATGTTTGACAGGACAAATGAAACAACAGTACCTGCAGCAGATGTCATATATTATGACATATTAGTAACTCTAGAGAACGTGTTTTTTCAACCAAGGACAGAATATGATGATGAAATGCACCATCGGGATTTATGTCTACTTGGACATGTGATGATCATTACACACCACAATCCACAAAATCATCCAGTGGGTCTCAGTGGCTCGGCGTCACCCTCTGCTTCCTGCCTTTGTCAGCCTTGGCAGACGGTGCAGAGCTAGCAGCTGCAATGTTGGCTGAATAGTAGCTGAGGTGTGAAAGCTTTACAGCCTGCACGGAGAGGTGACTTCATGGCTTTCCCTAATGCAGCACTGAGGGAGGATTGCTAGTGGTGGTTCATCCCAAGTGTCCCAGAGCAATAGATGAGAAAGTTCTTAAGTTTCATCCTGATGGCTGTGTACAACTTTATAACATAGTCTTTTCTTGGTCTGTAGAATAGTATGGACTTGGGGGACATCCCATTTGATTTCTGAAGGGATGATTCAGAGCCGGGGTTTAGGTTTACAATCTATCTGCAGTTGGAGCCAGAATATATTCATGGGAGAGGAAGTCTGGTCGTAGCTGAGGCCAGACAAGGTAGTGACGAGTCAAGAGTACGTGTGATAGGCCTGTGTTGCAGGACGGCCGCGGGGTGTAGGGACGTGTGCTGTAGGCCAGTTCTCACCAGGGAGGCAGTTGAATGATGAACAACACTGTTGACTTTTATTGTACAGTCCAGCAGACAAACGGTTTGTAAAACAGAATAATGAAACAAAAAGGAACAAACAAAACAAAATGGTCAAAGACCTCAGCCCTATTTCATGTCACATTTCATACTCCTACTTTAACTATATCAATCTAACACTCAACTCTCTTCTTCCAACCTACTCCAGTTTCCTCCCAACCTACTCTGCCCCGATCTGTTCTTTCCCTCACCTTTTTATACTCCAGGAAGGACCTCCCCCCTTAATAGCGCTAGCCAATAATACCCTGGTGTTCAGTTTAAAAAGGCCTGCAGGAGTGTCAAGCTTCCTTTGCCTCTTCTTAGTCTTACATCCTTCTCCACCGGATCCAGAAGCTGGCTAACCCTCCAGAATCCAGAAAAGTGTGGTAGGTTTGCTTGAAAAAATAATAAAGTTGAACATGGTAAGTCATACAATGGTAATGGTATTCTTATCCATGTCCAACAGGTAGTGTATCTTGTTTTTTACACACACAATCAATGGTCAGTCACAGTGAGGAATGAGACGCTTGCTCACAGCCTGAAATCTGCATCTAAAGGCCTGAAAAGACACACTGCATGTGCTTCTAACAGGTCTGATCTTAAGTAGTCATCATTCAAGGCTAAAGTGGGTCACGGAGAACACTGGTGAAAGGTGAAAGATCAAGGAAGGGTTGGTACTGACTACACTCACTACATGACAAACACATGTGTGGACCAGGTCCGGACACACAAAGCAAGGCCCGTGTAGAGTTTGATTTATTTATGTGTTCATTTGGCACTTTTATTTCATTTTTCTAAACTCAAATATACTGCAAACACCTTTGCCAGCAGTAAGCATTTAACCGCTCTCAGGGAATAACCTTTAATTGCAAAAATCAATCACCTGAAAGGGCAGTTTTATTTTTAAATGTTAAACGTTGGTAATATATAATGAATACAACCCTGTATTAGAATTCTGCTGACTGTAAAGTTAATGGCTGGTCAAACTAGATCAAGATCACCTTTTAGCTCTTACAAAAAAAAACAGTCACCATAATCAAACATATTGTTCCACTGGGGAAGTAAACTTCACTGCCGTTACACCGTTCATTTCACAGGACTTTGTTTGTGGACTTTAACTGATTTTGAAGGGGAAATACTGACCTGAATGCAATGCTGAGTATCACAGATATCATCATACAAAACACTAGAAATGTTGAACCCCCAAAATGTTGAGATGTTTAAACGTTGGAACAAGGGATGGATGGATGGACCGACCGACACCCGCATCCTTAAAATAGAAAAAGTACAGAGGCAAAAATAGAAACCGACACTTGGGACAAAGCCATCACACGCTTAAAGCCCCGACTCTTCATCATTAAGGTTTTTGTGTCCGCAATGTGCTGATTCTTCCCATGAAGCTTCCCATGACACCAATTTCCATTCACATGACTGTGATATACCATAGAGCCCTGACACACACACACACACACACACACACACCCAGAAGGGCAAGTAAAGGCTGTGTTTTACAATTTATTTTTATAGGCTCCATAAGTAGTTATCAAGTTTATATCCCTTATAAAAATGTGTTCAGCACATTTAAATTGTTAGTCCTCTTGTTAGTTCAGCCTACTTTTATTGCACGGCTCCAGTATTTATCATTTGTTTTGTTTAAATACCAAGCCGAACATCAACAGTCATAAATCTTCCATGCAGAACACAGCATATACGTCCCAGGGGACTCAACGTTTCAGGTCCCCACAGAGCCGCCGCTCACAGTGCCTGCCTGTAAATGGCAAATCCCTCTTTGTCCCATTTTAACAACTATGCCTGGGCATTGCTTTCATTTCAAGACCGTTGTTGTCTTTTTTTTTGTTTAAAAAAAGAGTAAGTCAGACACACAAACAGCCCCCAGACATAAGCACACAAGCACACTCTTTCATGTGCACACGTATAGAAATAGCACACACTTACAAACAAGCGCCCAGGCATGCACATCTACACGCAAACATGGCCAGCGACCTTACAGGCAATTTGAAGGTTTTTAGCCAAGCCACTGTTAAAAATGATTAGACACTTGTGGAGGGTGAGGTGATTGCCAGTGAAGGGCTTTCCAGTGGTTAAAGGGTGCTTAAGGTCACAGCGCTTCCATCCTCTAATGCAGTCTGAAGAGGTCATCCAACAAAATGGCCCCCTTTATCCCACCCACTCTAAAACATTCAGCGCAAGGAAAAGTAAGACTTTACCCTTTGTTTTGACTTTTTTCTTTCTGAATGTAGAATCAAACAAAGTGCAGTTCAAACCACAAGCAAGATTATGCAAATGTAAAGACAGGACAGGTCTACATGATGAGTTTCAAGAAAAAGTTCATTTCTTTCATGACTCCATTACCCAGCATCAGGTTACGATCCCACAATGATGCCCAGTGTTATACCAACACTTGGCCAGCCACTATATTTGTTCAGAGGCCATTTAGACTCAACATTTACCATAATAACGTATAACACATACAGTATGATGGTGCCATATTCATCTGTCAAAGGATGACACACCCACCACTGCTCTGTGTAAATAAGTCATCAAGACAAACCCTTCTCAAAGGTTTGATACAAATCACTTTAGAGCTCTTTAAGATGATCCAACTTGCAAGTTTGTCATTGCGTTTCACTCTTTTTATTAATATAGTCATCATTTACACCCAAACACGTCCTAAAACGAGAAAGGGTCTACTGTGCCCTGATGGATCAATTGTACAATTGTGCCTTTTGGGAGTAGGGCGCCCCTTATGGTGGAAATGTTCCTTATTCCCCTTGGAGAAGTGAGCAAAAAATGATGATTCTTCTACTTTTGATATTTTAATCAAGCAAATAATGAAGCAACTAATAATGCAAATAATAATAAAAACGAAAAAGAAGGAAAAAAGAGTGAAAACATTAAGTGGAGGTCCATGAAGGCCTAATTCCCTGGAAGGAATGCACTGAGTCCAACTCTATATTTCAGCTGAAAGGACAGAGATCAGACACCATGAGCACATGAAGCATCTGACCCCGAAGGGCCGATGTAGTCACATACTTATAACTTCATAGACACGTAGCAGCAGAAGAAAAGATATCAAGTCAACTCTACACTCATTCTTGTCTCTCAGCTGAGTTCTCACCCTGAGATAAGAACTCAGGTCAGACTGTTCTTAGTTTCCAGTTGTCTCCAGTTTCTAATCAACCCGATGCTGTCTCTTACCACAGAGGTGACACAGATAGAAATGATCAGAGAGTACACATTATCAGATATTCACATACAGTTGTTTTAGCAAAACAAATTTAACCAGAAGAATTGTAATAATGAGAAATGTTGCCATTGCACTCCTCTGACCCTGGGAGCTGTGTCATCTATCGCATCAAAACTGCTTTAACACAAAATCTAATGTTTGAGGTCATTGCTTGTGGCGGTGTTGCTTCGGACATTTTGATTTCAACGGTGACTTAAATAATTCTTGCACAAATGGAAAATTAGGCTAAATTGTTTGTATTGAATTTAAATTTTCTAATTTGATTTAACATTTGAATATTGTCCACTTTGCAGTAGGTTAAGTCTTAGAAAAGGAAATGTTAATTGTAAATTATAAAGCTTTTGAGGAATTACATTTTAATTTTCAAGGCCTTTTTTTGGCTTCATGTTTAACAAACAGCTCACAGTCATGGTATCAATAAAATGGACCATTATAACTGTTTTATTGGATTGCATTGGACTGTGTATCGTGTGCACCCTGTTTCTACACTGTGTGAGTTTCATGTGTGTGTGTGTGTGTGTTTCCAGGATTCAGGTGTCATCAGCTCTGAAACAAGGACGAATACAGATGCAAACTTTAAAAGACCACACACTTTCTCTCATGTCACTACACATATACAAACATACCTACACTTTTTTAATCATGAACACTAATCAGAATAATGTGCAAACACTCTGGGATTCATTCCAGAAATCATTTAATTCTTGCTTATCGTAGATGCACAAACATACATCAACAAGAGGATGTGTTCTTTCCCTCTTCCATGCAGGACACACAAACACAATGTCTGACTGACGCACACGCACACACTTAACCAGTTAATATATGCAGCATCAGGAACACAGATGACAGACGGTACATGCTTCTCTGGGACATGAAGAGGCTTTAATGCCAATGCATGATGTTGTTGTGGTCTCTCGTACAGTGAACTGAAAGGGCCGGCACTGCTCGAAGCTGCCGTACTCTCTTCCTGAGGACTACTGATGTTGCTCAAGGATGTCGGTCAGCGTGCAACACACAAAGAAAAAATGTCTTGACAGCTACTTGCCAGATTGCCATTAAGTATGAGCATGACATTTTGCTTGGCACCAATCTCAGGTCAACATTTCTTGACCGATGCACAACAAGGAAGCAAAGCCTGGTCAGATATCTATGAAATGTGCTGTGGGTATTCATGGAGCCTGGAGAATAAACCTGGATGTGTTTTGGTGAATGCATGACCTTTCCTGTTGCACCGTCTCATATCAGAGCCACCGCACATGAGAAATCAGGTGCTGTGAACTGTACACTTTAAAAACACATAAAACCAAGGCTTCCAGTAAAATAAGAAATAAAGAAAAGTTACATGAAAATAAATTACGAGAACTAAATACTTATAAAACATGTAAAAGCAGAACCTTTAAATGACAAACATGTCAAAAGTGACACTGAGGTAGAACAATGTGAGGGAACTGACCTGACAAAGGGAAAAGTGTATCACTAGTGTTGAGGCCACATCCTTGTGTGTGTGTGTGTGAGGAGGAATCCTCCGAGTAGTACATTTAGGACTTTATTTCAGGAAGTTATCCAGAAGTATAAACCAGCGGTCTGACTCAAAACACAAACCAGAAAAATAAAGAAGCATGCATTCTGAACAAGAGTGAAGTAAACAGAAAACCACTTCACAGACAGAGCAAGAGAGACAGACCAAAGAAGACAGTGCCAGAGTTTGTGCAGAGGCAGCCAGAGAAACTGGATCTATCTAAACACACCTGCTTGTAATGATTTTCACCAAGCTGTGTGTGTGTGTGTGTGTGTGTGTGTGTGTGTGAGAGAGAGAATCTGTTCTGTTTACATGAACGTGTTTAGAAAGTCTGTTCTCCACTAATCTAAACCATACTTTGGGTGAGTGCATGTGTGTTTCTGTGTGTCTATGTTTCAGTGTTTCAGCCTGTAGAGAACTGAGGAACCACAGACTCTGAGTGCACACACACACACACACACACACACACACACTTTCAGAAAGACTGTGCTCTTAATTGTTTTAGACAGAGTTATGAACCGAACTTTTGTGCATTAGGATATAATGTAAAAACACAGAGTCGTGGTGTATAAACATGTCATTTTCACTTAGAAGTAAGTAAGGAGGAATAATGACTTCATTATAAACATACACCCCCTCCCTCCTTCACACACATATGGAAAGCAAAATGGGTCACTATTCACCCTGCTACCACTGCTGGTTTATACAATCAGTTAACCCCAAAGTGTTCAATATTAAATAAATAAAAAAGACATATAATAATAATAATGAAATGATTGAAACACAACGTATTAATATGAAATATTATTTCACATCAAGTTTGTGTCACTTTTTTAAACTTTTAACTGCTGGCGACTGCATTTACAGCTGTTTGTTTGCCACAGAGCTTATTTTAATGGATCCCATTGGCTTTTTGTGGAGGGTGCACGTGATTGGCCGAAAGGTGAGAGGGCGGAGACAACACCAGTGTCATGTGACGTGGTATTATGAGGCATTACATAAACGTGCATGTTCTAACTGAGCTGGTGACGTAGCAGCCCTGACCCAGCAGACCTTTCCATGACCTCCTGTCCCCATCTAATATTCACTCACTCCTCTCTTCTCCTTCTATTCCCCCTTTCACTCCGTCCCAACAAGTCTTTCATGATTCAGTAGGTTTTAGCAACGATCAACTCTCTGAGGTTAAGTTACTGCTTTTTAAAGGTCTACACATGTGTGTTTGTGCGTGTCTGTTGTGCCAGCGGAGGGATAAGGGATGGTGCTACCTTCATACCTACAGTCCATCCAAACATTGAGCGGTGATAAACTTTCCACCTCCCTGAGGAAAACATTTCCTCTATGGGGTTGATGAATGGGGATTAAGGTGGGAGGAAAAGGGACACCATCCTGGGATGGGCTGTAAACCAGTCTGGGATTTAACTTTTTTTTAAATTTCTTTTTAGTTTTGTTAGGATTTGAACAGTTTTGACAATATTATGTAAATGTGTAAAATGGAGTGTAAATACACAGAGATTTGGTGGCTGTAGAGTTTGAGAGAGAAAACAGATTTGAAAGATGTGGTTAGTGAGTATATTCTGTGTAAAAGCTATGAAAAGTGACGTACTTGAACTTGTATAGAGAAATGTCAGTTAGCAGTTGTAAAGCAAACAAGTTGTAATCGACACCGGACCTTTGTGGAGAGTCGTCAGGAAGGTTTGCTTTTACACCGAGAAGGACCAGAGACAAACTGTCGAGTTTTACCAGAACATCTCTCTTTAAATTACACCCAACAAGACAATTACAAACCTGAATTCAACACAATAATCCAGAATAATAGTCTGCTGTTTCCACCAGTGGACTGTCGACTTTTTCCATCGCTGAAAAATGTAAATGTATCAAGTTTAGCTTCATTGTGTTACTTTGTCTGCATGTGTGTGTGTGTGTGTGTGTGTGTCAAGGCAGTGCTTGCATTGACATGTTGACATTTTTGTTGTTTCTATTTATGAGCTGACGACAACCTAACCTAAATCTTACTCTCTGATCAGGTCCCTGGGAGGCTTTGTACGAGTGCATTGTGGGAAAATCAAACCTCTCACCGGCTGACCCTGTCACACCTTTCTGTCGCTCCTCAGGAAGTAAATTTGTACGTTTGTGTGTGTGTGAGTGTCTTTTCCCAATGGTTATTCTATTGTACCTTTTGTCTTGTTGTTCCACATCAGTGTTTGTCTCCTCTGGCTCTCTGCAGCTGTCTGACACTAACCCCATCAAGTGAAGTGTTATCTTTATCAAAACATGCTTTGTACATAGTGTCAGCTGTTTCAAAGGTTTCAAAGTATTATATGTACATTGTAACATGTGTTCTGTTTTATTTCCTTTCCTTACATTTGCAGTGTATTTAATTATATTATGGTTTGTATTTGTTGCTTTGTGCTCAGATGCCACTCCTACCACATAGCATGTTCCCATATCGTGGAGAGAATAGCTAAGAGGCACAGCCTGTGCTCTTCAGAGAGACCACGATTCAGTTAGAAGCTTATTTAGTGGGTTTTGAAAAGGGGAACATGTGATGCTCAAACCAAAATGAAAACATGAAAACCACATCAACACAATTAAGTCATGAGGTTTTTTTCACAACACCAGCAATATGTTGAATTGTCCCGCCCAGCAGTAACTCAGACGTTTAATCAGAATACATTTACAGTTAGTTTCAGCTTTGTTACTTGACTCTACTAAAGCAGTGACCAAGCCTGTTCTGCCACAGTATTTCAGCATGTAGTGGCACTGGCACAGCACATGTCCCAGACCTTTGTGTGACCTCGTCTCTCCCCATCTAATATTCACTCACTCCTTCTGCATCTCTTTCCCCTCTTTGTGTCTGCTTGCGTTCAACCTCCTCCCCTCCTCCCACCGGGTCTTTCATATTTCAGTAGGTTTTAGCAAGGATTAACTGTCTGAGGTTTAGTTGTTCCTTTCAAAGGTGTGTGTTTCTGTGTGTGTGTGTGTGTGTGTGTGCGTGTGTGTGCTCAGTAGACCAGCATGTCCCAGAGGTTAAGTTGAGTGTTTCAGAAATCAGTAGGAGAGGTGTTCTACTGCTGTATAGTCAGCGCAGTGTGTGTGTGTGTCTCTGTGTGTTGTGAAGGCTTTGGACATAAAAGTCAGGAGACTATCTGGAGTCCCCCCCCACCCCCTTCTCACCCTATAACATTCAATTTCAACTTACTGTATGTACTGTATGTGTTGTCAAAGGAAACAGAAAATAATATATAAAGCAACAGAGTGTCACAGACGCTTCAGTGAGATGAGTGGGTGAACCTGTTAGACAGTAGCGTGTTGTTTGTTGACAGATACATGCTTCCTATTGGATTCCTATCAGATGGTTGAACCTTGAGTGAGAGCATTGAATGAAGGAATGAATGAAAATGTGAGTGTTTTACGCTGAGTGAGGCCGTCCTCTTTGTGTTTTTGTGCTGCGAGTCAGTGCCGCACCGTTCACTGCAACATCGTACCCGAGCCGGGACGACAGAACCAACCAATAAGAAGCAAAACATTAAACACGCTTTCACTGCAATGGTCTAATTTCTCTACAGCCATCATACTCTGCCATCACAGTGCTTCACTCCCTCTCAGTAACATGACACTCAAGGTGTACTTCTGCAGAGCCTTGGCACTTCTCATTAATAGTTTCTGTACCAAATATCAAATGATAATATTTACTTCAAATCTAGGAAGCAGATAAATCTGAGGAGTCAGTTATCATAATCAGACCTTTCACCACCAAGCCTAAGTGGTGTGGCCCAACCCCAGCATCTAATTCGATTTTGCACCGAGGCCTTGGGTGACATTTGTAACCAGCAGACTGTCCAGTGTTGATCCCTTATCGCCTCTCTGCAATGCTTTCATGCTTGTTGCTTAAGAGGACGCCAAAGTGAAGCCGTGTACTGAGAGCAAACAACCCTCTCACTGCAGAGTCTGCCCTACACTGTTCAACATTAACATTTCCTTCATCATGTCTTTCAGGAAAAGTCCTGCAATAACACATGCAGACAGCTGCTGCTGCACTGCAGACAGAGTATGTGTACTGTATTGTATGTGCAGTATGCACGTGTTGTATTAGTAGTGCTGCATGTCGTGTGTATGTGAGGGTGTTTGAAGATGAAAATAACCTTTTTAGATTTAGGGATTGTGTGTTTTTCAGATTATATTTCTGTTGTAGATATTCAGGTTATGCTGCAGTGCTAGTGGTGCAGTCTGAAATTGGCCCACTTAACAGCATGTGTTTTTTTGGGGGGGTTGAAAATCAATTGATGAAACAAACCATTATAGAAGCTGTAGCTTTGCAAGTTGTCAGCATTAGCAGAGCTCTGCCGAGTGTCATTGAGTTCTTAAGTATTCTCTGCTTTCATCCTTTTAATTTAGTTTTCCCTCTGTACAGCTCTCCACTTCATGCATTTCTACGTGTTCTTTTCTTCTAATTTGTTGTTGTAGTGCGAACAGTGGTGGCAATATTCATCGAAAAAATCTATGCTCCTCTGTCTCCCTCCCTTCACTCCACGTCTCTTGTTATTTTTCTATTTCCTCATCATCACACTCATGTTTTCTCCCACTGTTTCAGAGTGGTAGTCCGCCCTGTTTCTTCCCTCCTCTCCCGTTCCTCGTCTGAGTAACCAACAGATACAAGTGTCCATTTGGGAAAAGAGTCAGGTGGTGATTTATGCTCAAGTCCCGCTCTCTGTTCTCTCTTTCTCCCTCTCACACACATGCCCTTTCTATCTTTTAGTGACCCACACATGTTATGGTGATGGACACAAAAACACATGAATTCACAAACTGTCCGTCTACTCTATCATTCTGAAGCTAAAAGTCTTCCTGTCACCTCTCTCTCTCTCTCTCTCGCACACACACACACTTCTTTAACTTGGTGACATCAGCCCCTCATCATGAATTACACCATAATACACCGAGCATGCACACACACACACACACATCTGTACAGCTACGGGCGCCACAGATCCTGGAGAGCAATTATAGTCTGCACTTTGTTTATTATCTGTTACGAGAGGCAAGGGACTGTGTGTGTGTGTGTGTGTGTGTGTGTGTGTGTGTGTGATACACTATGTGGCACTTCTCTCTGTCCTGTTTGACACTCCACGATTAAAGAAACCCAGCAACAAACAGAGTGTCTAACAGGAAAAGCGTGTGTGTGTGTGTGTGTGTGTCTTTTATTCAAAACCAGATCTAATGGAGGACCCTCCCTGATTACAGTCCAGTGTTGCTTTTAAATAGATGCAACGGCAGGTTAAGCAGCGGACTTTATTCACGTAGCAGCTCACGTCATCAGTGTCCAACTACTTTTCTAGTTTAAGAGAGTTGGTAAAATGCTCCCATAATAAAAGTAGGGCTTCATGTACCTACCTAGTTTCTCAGGTGCTGGATGAACGTCAGCCCTGAGTTACACTGCTCAGCCTGTACATGGATGGATTTAATCAAACTCATAAATTATTGATCAATGCAACATTATCATCATCTTTCTACTGTAAAATTATGCAGCTGAAAACATCATATGGTCTGAACAACTGCAGTTTGTGCTCATTTACGGGACAGGTACAGTCAACTCACAGAATGACAGTACTAATCTGAGGTGTGTGTGTGTGTGTGGGGGGCGCTCCTAGTTCCAGTCTGATTACACACACATCACGCTCATCATCCTGCAGTATATATGCACATTTACCACAGTGGTGGTAAACGTTTGAGGCCTTTTTCTTGTACTGATTAACTTAATGTTTGTTTCCTCGTGTTGAAAACTTGTTTCCCTGTTCTACAGGACCACAACCTGCCTGCCTGCCTGCTCTCCAGCCCACTTACCACTCACTACCTCCGGCCAGCCCACGCCAATCTCCCTCATTCTTCCACTCAGCTCCAGCGGTTCCAGCCGTCTTCCTGCCCTCGGCCTCAGACAGCCACCTCTTTTCCCAGCAGCCCTTCCTGTAAACCCATTCATTCTCCCACTAACTGAGTCTGTGTCTGCACTTGCGTCCACTCGACAAAACCATAACACCCAACCAAACTTCATGTGCTGAAGGCTCTGGGATAAATACATGTACCATAATACCACTGGCGGTGTAAAAATCCAGAAGCAGCTCTGATCATCTACAGTGCAGATGGCTGCAGAAGCCTCATGTGGACAGGCAAGAGGTTCTGGTCAGTGACAGATGCACAGTCATGCTTGCAAAGCATTCACAAAGTAGACTTAGCAGAAGACATCACTTGCTGCAAAGCCCAAACAAAACAAGGACCAAGCCACAGCTGCTCTTCAGGATATTCTAGGGATATTCCACCATGAGTATCTGACCATTTACCAATACATCAACAAACAGATCCATCGTTAGTCAACTACATATCAGCTTCTTCAATACATTTCTTGAAATTAAATATCACAGGAAAGCAGCAACAACTATGACAAATCAGAGTAAAGTGTGAGTTGACTCAAGAAGAAGAAAAGTGCGCTTCCAAGAAGGTGAACTTTTGAGAGAGGGGTTTCTCTCAGTGTGACTGCTCTAATTTTTATCCGGCTGAACTGGTCACAGCTTCTTTCTGTTCTTCCTCACCACACTGTCTTCACAGTCAGAGCAGAGAAAGCAAAAAGGAAAGGAGGAGAAATCCAGGCATCCAGGTTACATGAAGACAGGACAGCCGCGTGGGATCAGAGACTCGAAAGACAGATGGCTTGCATGATGTCACCAGCCACTAATAGTAAGTGGCAGACAGTGAAAAGGAAGACGAGTTAACGATGGACAGCAGAACGGACAGTCGCAGAACGTGTGTGAGACATAATGAGACATAAAGCCGGGTAGACAGAAGAGTAACAGGAAGGAAGACAGTGGAAGGGTGTAGTAGAAGAAAAAGAGAGAGATGGACAGAGTTGGACATGTGGCAGCCGGAGATATATCATGTTATATTTTTGGTTATTTTCAGTCCATTTTCTCTTCTGTAATCTCACTTCCAGAACAGCCACCCCCCCCCACCATCTTTCCTTTTCTTCTGTCTCATTTCCTCCCTCAAACCTCCCTCCTGCTCCTGTCCTGCATCACCCCTCGCACCTCAGTGTCCACCTGCTTTCATCACCATGGCTACAGCACAGCCAGTGTTTTATGTTGTCATGGCGACTCGGTCCAGGCTCAAGCCATATTTAACAAGGTGGAGATGACATAGTTCTCTGATAATTGTCAAGAGATGCTGCACAGATGAAAAATATTTTTGAGACTATCAATGATAAGGTAAGAATTACATACACACAGCCCTGTAATACCATAATACACCACCTGATCTATGATCTCTGAATACATGATGTATGTAGAAACCGTGTGTCAGAAAGACACGGCTGGCATTCAGTCTTGACTATATGAGTTAATGTGTAGTCAGGATCATTAGATATATTTTTCCCAGCAGGAAATACCACTTTGTCTGAGTCACCAGCAGAACAAATGGGCTCTTATGGTACATGCCAATTTAAAAAATGCTTTATTAAAGGCTGCAGACGACATTCAGTGTCCACTCCTTTAACTCCAGTAGTTCTTCACAGGCAGCGCCGGGCCACCTGTAGCTCCAGCATGCTGCCTGATGGTAAGCTTACACGTTAAATACGGGTGAATATGGTCATCCTAATGTGGACTATGAGGAACACTGTGGTGTATACTGGAAACTTCAACATCAATATGTTGAAATTAACAATGGGTTAAATGGTAGAAGTTATCATCCAACTCCCCTCTGCTCTACAAAGCAGTCCAGTGTCTATCAGCTCATTCTTTTGGTAGCATTTGTATATGGTAGCGACCAGCTGGTGAATTTTCCACAAAGCCAGCCTCCTTAAGACTTCCTTTAAAAACGTTCACTTAAGTATTTAAGGTTTTTATCCTTATCTTGGTCTTCTTAGAGAATCCCTTAAAGTAGTTCAACTGTACAAAAGACCTTAGCAACCAAAGTAAGGACAAAACTAACTGAAGGTACCTCTGACTCTATCGTAACTGCAACATGAGCTTATGACGAATGCATCCTGAGAATACAATCGGAGAACCCAGTGCATATACGCCAAACGATGAGCAATTGATTTCACACTATAGATCTGACCGGCAGTCACTTCATGATTTGTCTGTGCTCTTCTAACCCCTTTGCAATTAATGATTTCTCTACAGATTTATGCTACGAGATACCACTCAGTAGTAGGCGAGGTATTTCATGTCCAGTTGATTTTCATTGTAATTTCCTCACACAGTCGTTGTTGTAGGTTTGCTCTTATTTCCGGATCAGGTTTACTTTTCACTATGTGCTTTCTTTTATTGTAATCCTCCAGCAGTGTACGCTTTGGTTTCCTTGTCTTTTTAGGTTTATCTCTAACTAAGGAAGTCTTTTCAGGAATTCTGTGCAACACCCATAAGTATGTCCCTGAGTTAAGGAGAAACTAAGCCCTTTAGTGTCACACTTAAGGAGAACACTTGAGGGGTTTTGTGCAGCTGGCACCAGATATTTCTCTCTGAAGTTGGTGAAGACAAAAACAGAGAATAGTGGACTTTCATTCATCACATGATTCCAGATGAATGCTAATGTTGATGTTCTGTGTCTGCTGGTTGTGTAGAATGAAGCTAAAACTTTCCCAATATCAACTTTATAAAGTGAAAATGAGTTGTGTCCGATGCCCAAAAAGAGCTAAATCAATACTTTGCTAATTTCAACGTCATCATCAGAGCTTGCCAAACCCAGAGACTGTCTTGTACTTTCAGCAGCGCCTTCTCTCACCATGTGACCAACCAGCCCCGTTAGGATCAGCTGGCATTGGGTTTTTGACAAGACGACATTTTTTAGACACTTTCAGGGACAGTAGAGCTCAAATGTCTCCAGGGACTTGACCTAACAAAGGTCTTTACATCTACAGAATATATTTCTCAGCTTGTGCTTATCCAGCTACCCAGGATGCATTTCCCTCATTTAGCCTGCTTTCTGATAAATGCTAATTAAGGATGTAACTGAGGGGAAAGTGGAGTGTAATTGAGGTACAATTAAGACTTAATTGATTTAAAAGCCACTGCTAATACAATCCATGGATTCTAGCGTGTGCTGGCCATGTATCAGGTCGCTCTCTCTCTCTTTCTTTTCCAGATGTTTCCAAGAGACCTCTGCTAAATGATGGAAAACTTGAGCATAGCACAAGATATTGGTTGTGGCCAGTTTTAATGCAAATAACAGGAAGTTCATCTGAGGGTGGCACGACCAAAGCTTCATTGAGGTTTCATTACATTATAAGCATCGGTCCTTGTGTACCTCGGGCTGTCGTGACATTGTTATAAAAATGTTGCTCGTTTTTTACTCATGATGAAACAGTACAATTCCCATTTATGATAAATATGTACACTCTGAGTTCTGTTTGAATGTTTGTGTGATTAAGTGGGCTGTCACCAATCCAGACTTTTTGTGCCCACTTTCAGTGCTGTTTGTGTGTGTGTGTAAACACGTCCATGCCCGAGTGTGTGGGCGTCACTGGATGTTAAATTAAGGCGCATTGATGTAGTTTTGACCCCCCCCCCCTCTTTCTGTCTGAATTTCTGTCCCTCTCTCTTTGTCTTGAGTGACAGGTTTCTATTAGCCTGTGTCTGCCCACCTGCGTGCCTCTATATCTGTGCAGCCTTTGGTTTGGAGCACGAGAGCGCGCGCACGCACACACACACACACACACACACACACACACACACACGCGATGAGATCCAATGAACACATCCACAAGTGGTTCTCAAATTTCCATGGAAACTACATGTTCCTTCTGTCTGTGTTGGTTCCTCGAGTCGGATCACATCAGTCTAATTAGGAGGGGAGATTTTCCTCCTTAAGAAAACCCAAAGCTTTTCTGAATCACTGGAAGAGTTCATTGGGGGATCAAATTTAGTTTAGTCTCAATGTGTGTTGAAGTGATTCAAACTGAACATGTTCAATACCTGTGTCTGTAATTGTCTGTAATAGGAGGCTGACAAAAGTGCAATGTTTCTAGTATGTCATCTTTAGATTCATTAAACCAGTTCTACAAAACTCACTGTTGACTTTTCTGTCTATATAACTATTGCTGCAGTCAGATGGATTCACGCTGCGTTGGCCAATCACGCTGGAGATCGGGCTGGGAAACGTCCAGGTAAAGAACGGTGATTACCTGTGAGACGAGAAGACGGAAGAGAAACTGTTCGATTGTACGTCAGATGTTCAACCCTACAACGAGGGACTACAAGGATGTTAATCGCTGTGTAGCGGCTTGGCTTGAATCGGTCGTCAAACTGGGACTGCTGCTTAAATTAAAGTTAATTACCTTCTTCATATTAGTTGGGAAAGATTGCTATAGCCTATTAATGGTGTCATGTTCCCCCTGTTCCCTGCTCTGTTTGGCTACACGATGAGATACGAGTCAGTAGACAGCAGCAGCCTGTAGTACAGGTTGTGAGGAGGATGGGAGTGACAGGGATCGAACAAACAAAGATCTATCTAAGCCACATTTAAAGTGTATATGTATTTATTCTGTGTTGATGTAGCTGCGAGGGTCTGTGTGATCTGCTCATGTCTGTTATTAAATCTCAGAAAGAGGTAGAAATGTCAGCTACCTTCCTACAACTGTAACATGAATGGATTGTCTAATATGAACCACCTCCTGTGGCCGACAGATTATCAACCACAATGCAATTTAAATCCCTCTCAAACAGGGTTGAAGGTACAAAGGTTTAATACAGAGATCAAGATATGAGGTGCGCCCTCGCACCTCTGGAGTGCCCTTGAAGGCATTGGACCCTGAAATGTGAAGTATTCTCAATTACAAATTAGGCATTTAACTGACACTCGCATCTAGAGCGACTTCACGGCACTCCACACGGGGAGTACCATCACTATTATGTGGGAACCTGATGTAAAATATAAGCTGAACCGCTGACCTCCGGGCTGAGAGAAATAAAGTCTTGTAGGGAATTTGAAGATGGTTCTCTGAGCTTAGTGACATGCTTCGGCGTCATGATTTCCTCAGGTGTCAGGCTTTTTCCCCCATTGGTTTATGGTTCTTCAGTCATGATGTGGTATAACAGCAGCGCCGCCTTAAATCTGCCCCGACCAGGTTTAGCTGAAATCATTAGTTACCACAACTGCACCATCTACATTAGATTTATAAGCCTGTAATGCGTTAGGGGTTGTTCCATACTTTCTTTAATAGATAAGGTTTTGAAGTCCTGCTGTGGAACTTCCATTAGGCGTGTTTACTTGCACACAGCAAGGAATGCCCCAGCCTACATGTTCTGCTGTGATTTGTCAAAGCAATTAGACTTCAAATGGAAGCGTGTTCCTCCCTTTAAAGCGCAGAGCTATGACAGAAGCTTTATTTCAAAGCGAGATCACTAGCGCAGATGCCTGTGTAACGAACTTGGCATTCAAGCATGATGCAGGATGTTTTCGGAGTGGTTGCTGTCACATGGGTGAACTCCATTGTTACACAGTGGCTGCGGGGCTGTCAAATGCATGTTGCTCAAAATAGATTACAGGCTATTCACCTTAAGTGGTGCTGCAGAGGCTCAGTCGTTTTGGAGAGGGATGTCGACTTCAAATTGCTGCACACTTTTGCTGATCTTTTAATCTGGTAACATCTGTGGTCCCTGAATCCAGGTTGTGTTTGAAGTGAAATATGATTAGACTGATTAAAGTGTGCGGTAGGCACCAAACGGGAGACGAACAGTCTGCATTAACACGGTGCAAACAGGATGGATGGAAATGTTTAAAGTGTTGTGTAGAACACGGCGTGACCTCATTGTGTCAAAGCTTGATTGAGTACAGTGAGAGAGAGAGAGAGAGAGAGAGAGAGAGAGAGAGAGAGAGCTGTGGAGTCAGAGATAGTGGAAGGGAACAGCAGCAGCAGAGAGAAACAGAAAATGATTGATAGTTATACCCAATGAAGAAGTCATGTCTTCAGAGGCACAAGATTAAAGGACCAATGAAGATGAGAGAGAAGGTGGAAGAGCAGGAGGAGGTGATGAAGAGGAAGATTATGGGTATTAAGATAACCACATGAATTCACATAGCTGTATTTACAGTGTGGATATACTTTGATGATTGCTGTGGAGGTGACGTTCCCCAACAAGTCCATCAAAACTCTTCACCTTCACCCCCCTCTTTCTCCGCGTGTTTCCTGCCTGCACCTCTGCTGTAAACTAACTAATAACTAGTGGTGCACACACTGATCCCACTCTTTCTCTCCAAATACCAATTGTTTTCCTGATTCTGCCTGCAGACCTGCACAACAGGAACACAAGTCATGAGAAAAACATCAAGGAGCTATGAAGCAGTAAAGCATTTTAAATCTAGAAGTTTAAAGTCTAGAAGTGTGGAATACTTTCAAACTTCTTTCTGTGGGAAGGACAGCATGCAGCCTCCTTTCATCATTTGAAAAAGAACTGTGTTTATGGACACTTCAGGGAAGCACACGTCTCGCTCACATGTGTGACTTTTAAATGGTGTTCGATCTGGACGGAGGCAGGCGCTGCGAGGAAGTCTTCTATGCATCGGAGTTATTACGGCGTATTGATTTGAGTCACCGCCTAACTTCCCCTAACCTCTGTGAATTCAGCTTGTCAAAAGAGTCTCCCTCACATAAACACTTTGTGCTCCGAGCCATCAAAACAGGACGTGGAGTTGTCCACCTCGGCCGCATTCGCAAGCCTCTCCCTCATGCATGACGTAGTATTGATTTAGCAGCGCGGGCCCCAGCGTGACCATGAACTGCATCTCTGCAGACACATGGGAGGGCAGTCAACAGTGTGCACTAAAGCAAAGACTAGAAAAAAGGAACACTTAATAAATGTGTCTGCTGTCAGTACCCACCTGAAGACCGCAGAGCTCTGTCCACGGCCATTCATCACTTCAGCTAAATCTCAACATGTCCTCACTCTGTAAACTCTAGTTTGCACATACCCTCACACATGTAATGTAATGTTACACAGGACATCAACTCGTATTTCCTGTTTTAGTTTCTCTTTCTGGGGTCAAGTTGGGGTAAAAGAAACTGCACTCATTATGTTTTTATACATGTAAAACAGCATTATTTCATTTTTTGTCGACTAACAGCACTGAAATATTATCATCTTACATAGTTACAGCACATTTACACACCCAGCAAACAAGGGAGTACCATTATCATTCATTTCTAATAGTGTTCTGGACCCCCGATCACATTTCTAACTATTAAAATGAAGAAAATGAAAACAGAACAAACTACAGGCTTTATAGTTGATCCCAAAATACAGTTGAAAAGGCGAACGATGCTGTTCCTGAAAACGGAGCAAGTCGCTATAACGTCTCTCAGTGTTGTTACACGTCTGTCCCTGGTGTCCAGGACTAATACTTGTTATTGCTAAATCCCTAATCTAGTTTTCCTTTGTCAGACTGATAGTAATTTACAGTTTATGTCATTCACAATTCCATTTTTAATTTCACACACAAGATAAATTATTATTCCATAATTATCAGCATTGTCTTCTAATTATTTTGCTAACACAATGTAAAATACATAAAAGAAAAACATATAAAACATTTAAAATCAACACGTGAAAGCCCAAAACTACAGATTATACTAATGTTGCTGAAATGTTGTAAGTATTGAAAAAGAAATGCATAAAACGTCAGAACCATTCTGATAATCTGGATAAATGTGAAGTTACATAAATAAAAACAGATTTATATGAGTTTTGGGTGTCTGATACTTTTAGACACCTGCATTATTATTAAAAGCTTTAAAAAAATACTGATTGAGAATTAAAATAGAAAACTATAAACTATAATTTCATTATACAGAAATAAATGAATAAAAAGAGATTTATCCAGTTAAAACATTTTTGACTAGACATAAAAATAATCACTATATTCCACATTTCTTTTCTTTTAACTTGTAATATTTTCAGTACATTATTTCTGCCTTCTTCACTGCAGTTCCAGTGGGAAATACTATATCCTCTAAATGTAAATGTTGCCTAACAACAGTCACATCTGAAGATATTTAGACGAAAGAAATATGTGTAATTTGTGTGTAATCATATAAAGTAAAGTGACGTGAGTGTCTTAAGTGGTGGACTGGCCCTGTCATTAAAAGAACAGCAATAACATGTAAATTACTGTATTTCCTCGCTTTAAACTCAAATATATTTAAACACTCTGAGAAAAAACACTTTCTCACAGCAGCAAATTTCCTCCAGAACGATTCAAACATTTATTCTTTGTACGTATTGTAATCATGAGGACAGAGGTGTTGGAAACTTTCCAGCGCACACCTGCCGGAGGTCAAAATCACCTACAGCTGTGTATATGTGTCAGTATGTGTATGCATTTCTACGGTCTGTGCATCAGTATGCATGCGTGTGTGTCTGTGTTAATCGGTCAGCTGCGTAGTTCTTACACTCATCATATTACCATCAGTTGGGAGTAAATCTAAATCCATTTAGACAGCCAGGAGACAAGGACATGATCCATTATTTACACAATCAACCATTTCTCTCGTCTCTGACCCAGAAAGAATGAATTTCTCACTCGTGCTCAGAGCTCAGCCCGAGTAGTTAGAGGGAGGAAAGAAGGAGAGAGACGGAGACCCAATAATAATGAATATTTCACTTCATTGCACAGTGCTCTGCTGCCTATTGAAGAAGTCTTCCAGGGAAGTTTGAGGACTTCATATGACTGTTATATATTGTGTGTGTGTGTGTGTGTGTGTGTGTGTGTTGGAGGCAGGGTGTTTGTCTAAGATTTAAGGTGTGTGTATGTGTGTGTGTGTGTGTGTGTTAGCCAGCAAGAATCCTCATTCACCAAAGGAATACAGCCAAGGTTGAGCCTCTGTGTGTGTGTGTGTGTGTGACAAATAAAAAGTATTGCAAATTCATTCAATAACTTTTGTCAGACACACTTATACCTGCGATGCTTTTGAATGATGCTCCTGACGTCGTTAGTTGTTTGCGGTGCAGTCGTGATCCGGTGTGTGCACATGTTGAGTTTGTGTTCTGCCACTTCACCAACTTGAAAACTTAAATGTCAGTTTTAAAATCATTTGGGGTCATTTGCTATTCATGTCAAACTTAAAGCCTGAACAAACTAGACCACCGCTATGCATCTGTACTTGTGCTTTGATCACACACACACACACACAATCATTTACAACTGCACACGCACACACACACACCAACACGCTCTCACAAATGTATGCCCATTAAGACAATCACAAACCAATTCTAAAGTCCCTCTAGAAACAAAAAAACCTGATTATCAAACTGAGTGAGTGAACAAACCAAAATAACACCATCATAACACCACTATTTAACTGAGGTATCACAGCACGTTCAATTACAAAGCTGCCGCATTTGTTTCCTTCTATTGTCGATGTTGAGCACAACTGAACCCGCATCGAGCCGCCATTAAAAACACCAACTGATTAAAAACCATTTAATTTGATAGCTAAAACGGTGCTTCCCCATTTTCAGACGTGCCATTCATCACGACGCCAGACGCACAAATGCAAAAAAACAATTTGACTCCAATTGTTGTAAGCGTTGAATCACGCTGCGAGACATGCTAAAGCTAATTTGCCAGACAAATTAGTTGGCTCGATTCAAACTTCATTGGCGAAGTTATAAAATCTCGTATGGAGAGGAAAGTGCTGCAGCCGTACATTTATAGTAATTGTTTCAACGGATCCCCGCTGTGGGGGGCATTTCAGACGCCCACCCCACATGCCATTTTTTAAACAAAGCGAGTGTCAAATGGCTTGGCTCGGGATCCCCAACATTACAAAGACAGCTCATCCATTCCTTTTCACTACTGGAGTCCATCTTCCCTGCAATGCCAACACATGCCGAACTGGTTGCAGTCCAGTATTTTTTAGGCTAAAATGCTCCATTAAATCGTGCTGCAACACAAGGTAAAAGTTAGTTTCACATCAGAAGCAGTTCTATTCAAAGATCTGTGGACAACTTTAGACAGCTGGATGAAACGCAACGATTTCTGGGTTAAACTAAGCAACCATAGAAGGTGTTGTATTAAAGTGGCACAGTGCTTCTCGAGCTGTTTACGTGCCAGATAAACCCTATTTTGAGAATGGAAAAGTTAACTCTGTGAGTTCAAATGTTCCAGAGCAGAACTGGATCGGTTGTTAACACCTCGTTGAGTGGATGAAATAAAGCTTCTCTAGCAGCATTCAGATGGAAATCCACTGTTTGAGTACGGTTGGGTTTCTTTTTTCTGCAAAAAGATGGTTAACATTTGATTTAAGCTTGGATTAATATGACCACGGCCCGTCAGTGTGTTCTCTTCAACTTATTGAAACTTATTAGCAAGTTCTGTTCTGATGAAAAGGAATAGTTCTTCCTGAACCCTGATCACTGCTCGCAGGGATTTGTTTTCTGTGATACTTTCAAAATGAATTGAAGTGATTTGATGTCACTTTATTATCAGAATCCTTTCTGAAGTGTGATGCTAAGCTACAGTAGCACATCTTGCTCACCAAATGCATTACAGCAAACTGCATCAGTGGTGGGAACATGATGTTAAGCTACTACAGATGCTCTTGCACCACTTGTGGTGAAGGATCCCAATTTGTTCCAAGCAAAGAGGAAAAACCTCCCTGGAGACAACCTTTAATGCACTAAGATCTAAATGCTAAGGAAATAACTGTTAGCAGTCAGAGCACAGAGAAGGGACTCAGTCGCAGCTTTGAGAATTCACATTGTTCCTCGTGCGTCTGATGATGGTGCTGCACGTTTCTGTTCTTCTGTCAAACCTTCTCGGAGATGTTCATTAGGGTCTGGTGACTGTGGGGGGGGCCAAGTTATTTACTGGAGTGTAAACAGGCTCGGCATTACGCTCACCCACCTGCTGGTGAATAAAATCCTCTTCTACACAACTTTGGAGCAGAAGTGTGTGGTGTGGTGCTCATCATACTTTGTATCCTGGGTAGTTTCTCAGCCACTAACCTGCTTCATTATGCATCCTGTTAAACTCCAGTCTGAGTCAGCTAAGCGTCTGCTTTGCCGGACAGATGTGTCCCTTTTCTAATTGTTTAGTCACACTGTCACTGTGATGGCTGCTACCATGGTAACCAATCGGATCCACTTAAAAACCATGACTCCAGTTCACACACACACACACACACTCGTATACTTATATATCAACATACACTTTTATTCTTCAAACCAAGGTAAAGAAAAGATGTTACTGTCATGCTGTTAAAGGTTTCCATTTTAGTGTTCGAGGCTAGTGTAAGCATGTTTTCACCAAACAGCCACATCACTGAAGTCGTCCAAAGCCTGAAGCAACGCTGTTGTATCGGCTATTGGATTAACTGAGCTCATGCTAATAGACATACTCAGACCCTTGCCAGGGTCTTACACTGACAGACGCACGCTCTCCCACTTTCTTTCAAACACAACACACACACACACACACACACACTGACAAAATGCCTGATTTCAAGGCTGTGTGCTTGGCTAATTGTGTGCAGTCTGATTTCTGATTATGAAATGTTATTTTGTGCTTAAGGGCACATTTCTTTCCATCAAAAGAATGCTGTTCTCCCAAACAAAGATTGTACAATCCACATGTTTTGTCTCGATAAGTCCACATTCAAAGAACAGTAAACACCCACAATAAAAGGATGCACACTTTTATCCATGTAAACCAGGCAGTTTAATGGGATTAAAACATTGCATTTATTATTATTAGGCTTACATCTATACTTGAGGGTTGGCCTATTCTAATCTGGTAATGCTTTCAGACTCATAAACTCCACTGGAGTGAAGCAAGTCATACGACATGCACATGACAGAGACAGAACATCCTTTCTGTCACCTAGTAACCATAAATACACAATGAACCCTGACAGTGATTTTCTCTTGGTATTTTCTATCAGAGTGGGATTTGTAGTGTAATTTAAGCATTTCTCAACCTTCAAAATCCTTTCACTGGACTTCTAACTTCTAAACACTGACAACATTATACAACAAGTCTGGAAAGTTCAACTTATTTCAACACCCATAACAAATATATTTAGTGATCTCCTCAGAATACTTACAGTATTTCCTTCATTTATTTATTTTAACAGACCAGTAGTAATTATAATATATCAAATATTTTTGATAAATGGTGTTGGGACTGTCAGTAGTTTTAGTGCTTTGACATTTGAGAACACATTTGTTTTCAGGCAGTTTTAATGTTATATGCACACTGGTCTGGGGCCAGTTCTAACAAGGTTACTGTATGTAGTTCAAGCTTCTGGCCACAGTACACACAGTGGGTGCGTGTACAACCAACAGCCCTGTGGGAGGGGTAAGTCCATGACACAATATGTTGCACATGCTTCTCACTAATTAAAGAAATGTCTGCGTGAGAACAATTACAGTAAGATATTATGTGCAGCAGTCACATTGTATAAGAGCAGTCTGAGGACACCACCAAGAGACTAAGAAAGTTCTCTGTCCTCATGTACCCTTTTTAGTTTACTCTTTTTGATTTGCTTTTGAACTGATGTCGTCTGTTCAATGGCCCTGAAGAAATTAGAACTAGAAGTGGAGAGAAGACAGAGAGAACTGTGCAGCATGGCCAACAAGATGGGAACCAACGAAAGAAAGGACCAAAGAGAAAGAAAGAGAAAGAAAAGAAGCACTGCTGGATATTTTTCTGTGATTCTCTTTGAGACCGAGGCTCTGAGGTCACACCAGTACAAACACTTTCCAACACTTTTGGCCCAGAAAAATATAGTAAATATAGTTCAGTGTCATTATCAGAAATGCACGTTTATTGGTCACATATCACATCCAGACTTAGCACCAATTATTGTGTGTGATTACCTCAACTATGCAACAAAAGCACACCAAAAACTGTGAAAACTAAACTGAATTACCTTCAGTATTGTGTCGCTGCAGAGAAGAACAGAAAAATTATATTTGACTGAGTGGACGGCAATTAAACTGCTAAATACTGTTTTTTTTTCTTTACAAATTACAACGTTGAGTCAGGGCGGTTTTAGATTTCAGTCTTTTTTTCTTCGGACCTATTCCACTCTGTCCTTGTTCATTCGCACATCGTGAACTCACCCATAACACACTGGAAACTAATATCCTGTCTCCACATGCTGCCTGCTCCTCTTGTATCCCCCCACCCCTCCAACAACATGTACCCACCCCAGTGATCGACAGTAAGAGACCTGGAGAGAAGGGGCATCAAGAAACAACGGATGGTGACTTATAATGTCATTACAACGAGCAACATTTAGTGATCTGATTATATTTCCAGGTAGTCAGTTTGGGACAGTTGTTGGCCAACTGACCTTAATAGACCAAATGTGACTACAAAAAGTCTCCGGGAGGAGGTTTATGAATTATATTAGGCATCCAAAGCACGTGAATTTGACCCCCATCATGATCTGGTGACACCTGTGGTTACTGGTGATAACACCAAGTGTAGTTTAATACTACAGCAAACACAGAAGAAGAGTAACTGGTGTCTCTGTTCAGAGCACAACCAGAAGAACCCACGTTGTTTTAATAAAGACGTCAGTCAAAACTGACTGCATCCGCGCTCTGACTTCACGCTGCATTTACTTTACTGTGTCCTGCTGTTGTTTGGAAAATGACTCACACAGGTTGTTTTCCACACAACAGCAGGACACAGAGACATTTGTTACCTTGCTGAGGAGCTGGAGGTGTGCAGCCTGTCTTCTGCAGCTGCTCATCTAATTGTTCCATTACTGCCTTGCAAGAAAGTTCAAAATGATCATCTCAAAGTGCCGTTGTCTTGTTTTAAAGACATATTTTTGGATGACGAGGCTGTCAGCGCAAACCATGGGTAGAAACAAACACATGGCGTTTCCTGTGGCGTGCTTCACGGTAAAAGCCACCATATCTTTCACCAGTGGAACACTTTTAATGGAAAGTGGAGGCAATGGGATGTTGCATTAGCAGTAACTTATTATATCAATTAGATCAAACTATGCTGGATTACGTGCATGCATTTCATTTTCTGTGTTAGTTCCTTTGTGGATGAGAGTGAGTCTGTTTATCTCTTTTTTAAGGTAAGTTTAGCAGACACTCTATAATTTGATCAAGACAGTCCTGGTTTGAAGTTAGACACATAGCACTTAATGTTTTCAGACTTTACACGTGTTTTGTATTCATTGTCATTTCTCATCATTGTTAAATATCAATCCCGCATGCTGCACATACGGTATATAGAAATGTATACATGCATATATTGTACATAACCACACATTTCATGTATATAATGTGCAGGTGTTGCTAAAATAAGGACAAATGCAAACGTTGAGGATTATGTTCAAGTATTCCATTCAGCCAGTGCAGCACCGTTTAAATAGGCCTTCAATAGTTACAGTAGTGACATTATGATTGGGGCAGAACACCCTGACGTATCATTTAGTCTCCATTGTAGAAGAAAACAACATGAAATCCAGGATGTCATTAATCCTAGCCTGCCCTTTTCAGGATTACGCTACAGTGCATGACAAAGAAAATATAAAGCAGCTAAAACATTTTGGGTGGTTAGAAAAGGTGGTGTAATTTAAGATAAATCAAAGGTTGTGTGAGACCCATAATAAAACAGTGTCCTGCACCGTGACCTTTGGTTGCTGTTTGGATCTGCTCCAGCTCCAGGTGTCTTTGAGAGAAGAAATGTAGCACCCAGATATTTACACTTATAAAAACTCAGGTCACCATCCCGAGTTCCTGAATGGTCTCCCCAGTCTGTGTTAAGCTGTCATGTGAATATGAGCATGGCATATTTCTATTTTCACAAACAGAGGTGCTGCATGGGTGACAGAGGTATTGTATATTTCAAAAAGATGTATATTTTGAGTGTTGTGTTTGAAAAAACAATCAAATAAATGACATCCAAACACGGCCTTAAGAAGGAAGCCAAGAATGTATATCATATATACATATGTAATACAATATAAATATAAACTGATTCAACAGGTCTTCTGAAACAAGCTTTAAAATGCTTTGAGGTCCCATCGCCTCGTGCTTTATGATTCCTTTAGACGATGATTCAGTGGGCGTAGACACACACACACACACACACACACACTCTGTTGCAACCCTGGGGAGAGGTTAGTGACTCCTCACACATGCATGTAGTGGAGCATAGTAGTATCCTGCAGAGTGGTCATTCACCTCACAGACACACACACTCCCACAGTGTCCTGGTCCTTGACCTCGACTACATACGCCACATTAGAGCTACATCATGTACGTACACACACACACACACACACACACACACACACACACAAGCAGTAAGTACATACACTTGTTTCACATTTTGTTATATTGCAGCTTTATGTTAAAATCACTAAGACCAAGTTCCCGATGGCCACTCGGACTGAGCTCCAGAGAGCCTGCGTGGAGATGGGAGAAACTTCCAGAAGGACAACCGTCATTGCAACCCTCCACCGATCTGGTCTTTATGGCAGAGTGGCCAGACGGGAGCTTCTCCTCAGTGAAAGACTGTGAGAAACAAGATTCTCTGGTCTGATGAAACCAACACTGAACTGTTTGGCCTCAATTCAAAGTGTCATGTCTGAAGAAAACCAGGCGCTGCTCATCACCTGCGTGGTACCCTCACAACAGTGAAGCATGGTGGTGACTGAACGTAACATAACATCAACTTAATGAAAACCTGTTCCAGAGGGACGGAGGGACAGAGACAGAAAAGGAGAGATGAATGGAGGAGAACAAGAGAAAACGGGAAGAGTGAGACGTTTAAGGACAGAATGAGAAACCAGTGTGAGGGGAGACAGCCGGTGACAGTGCAGAGGGCTTGTTAAACAGGCTCCTTTTGTGCAGAGGCACGGCTGCCTGACAGACAGCTCTGATACTGGGCATTAACACACACACACACACACACACTAATACACACCCTACTCGTGATAGGGTGTATTACATATTACAAGCTGTTAAGTCTGCCATCAGAACAGATGTTTATTCATGACGAGCGCAGGAGGAGAATGTCAGGGCATACCTGCTGCTTAGCACGTGCACACAAACACACACACACACACACACAATGATTGCTATGAATATGTGCATGTATAGGAGTTCTAGTGGGATGCAGAAGAAGAGTCACTGCTTTGTTCAGGGGCAGAATATCAGTAGGTCAAATGTCTTCTTTAAAGAATAATCAGGGTACCCCCAGTTTAATTTCAAACTTCAAGACCTTTTCAATGCCACTCAGAATGAAATGTAATGCCAACTTCACAACCGTACTGGCAAAAAAACAAGGATATCATGGAAAACCAGTATGGATTTTGGATTTTGGAAATGGATTTTTAAAACTCCCATTCATATTTAACACATAATAGCTCATGTAATGTGTTTCAAGTTTCATATATGGCACACGTAGCGTTGGTTTGTACTTTGGATCCTGCTTCAGACCAAAGATTCGCCACGAGACGAGTTGAAACTTACAACTACATGCAAGACGCCGTGCTGCAAGTTCTGAAACCCGCCAGTTTACACCAGCGTGACTAGACGAGGCGGTGTGTCGTTTCCATAGCAACGGGTACAAACTGGGGCTATGGTTAGCCAGTGTTCTGCTATTTATACCTGGCGCAGCAGCTGACATTCGAAATATGCCTT
Source organism: Nannoperca australis (assembly GCA_036023655.1). Lineage (NCBI taxonomy): Eukaryota > Metazoa > Chordata > Actinopteri > Centrarchiformes > Percichthyidae > Nannoperca > Nannoperca australis. Next base: position 37,888 of record JAVQJD010000681.1, read on the forward strand.
GAACTCTTCAGAGCTAGGGAGGGGCGAGAGAACTCGGCTGAACCTTCTGATCCAAGCAGACTCGTACGTTCTCAGCAGAAAAAGATGATTTTACGATGAACAATATGATGTTAATCACCTGCATTAACACTGAATCACGACAAGAATCTATGTGAGTATGTGTACAACCATGTTGCCCACTGCTTTCGTGACCTGGAGGCATCGCGCTTTATACGGGGCATGTCATGTTGTTGGAGGAACACCTCACTTCAGTTGTGCTCTATGTCATCGTGGTGAGCAGCTCTATGTCACCGTGGTGAGCAGCTCTATGTCATCGTGGTGAGCAGCTCTATGTCACCGTGGTGAGCAGCTCTGTCACCGTGGTGAGCAGCTCTATGTCACCGTGGTGAGCTGCTCTATGTCACCGTGGTGAGCAGCTTTATGTCACCGTGGTGAGCAGC
>JAVQJD010000683.1:0-7500 GCA_036023655.1 Nannoperca australis
ATGATAAGTCATTAATCATGTCTTCGATCTTGGGTGGCATTGAAAGTGCATGCAAAGACACACACACACACACACACACACACACACTACATACTAACACACAAAAATACACACAAGGCAAAGGGATGGCTGGGGCTGCTTGCATGCATGGCTCCAGTTCAACTGGAAACTGTGCCCTATTTTGGATCCAAGATGATCTGTGAGCCAACAGCTGAGGGGCGTGCAGGACAGGAAACATTTCATCACTCTCTCTCCCACACACCTCGCCCCATTACCTCCAACACCTCTTTTAGCCAAAAAGGATAAAAAAACACTCGCTTTTTAAGTGTGATCGGTCATGGTATTCAGTATTTGGGTCACTATTTGTATTTGTGTGAGTATATGTTGGCATGTTTTTTTTTTGTCAGTGACATTGTGGTGATATTGATCCACTTCAGTCATTCTTGTATGATGAGCTTTCATGACAGCACATCGCAGCAGGAATACAAAAGTAATGTTGCTGCTGCGGTCCAATCCTCTTGATATTTTTCATGATGTCAGTCTTTGATTGTTGTGTGTGTCCTACAACTTGGCTCCTGAATGCAGTGATATTGTGCAGCAAGCGCTCATATCTCAGGTTTTGGAGCCCCTCATTAGCAAGGGAGCGCACAATAAGTCAGTGGTAGACTTTATAAATTAGGCCTCCTTTCATCTGCACCACACAACGCAATAAGGTCACTTACATAAATAAAACAAGATATATTCCCTCTTATTGAACCTAGCTCTATTAGGTTTCAAGTAATTGCAAGTAGATTTTTTATATGATACTGAAATAGAACAGAAACAAAAAACCCATTCATTCTACAATATTATTGTATGGGTTTGAAAATGTTGAGCAGCAATGTCGCCTTCTGAGTTAATACTTGTTCTGTGCAGTATTTAAACTTTGCTGGGTATTTGATAGAGGGAACATCCCCTGTGATCAGCCAGCCTGAATGCAGGAATTATGAAGTATTGTTGAGGCCATACAAGAGTACGGGATAAGAGTAACATATCCCAGGTCAGCATACGTGACTCAGAGTTGTGGTCCCTGCGGGGAATGAGATGGATGAAAGTTGCCACACTGATCAGGAACTGTGGACAGACTTCATCCACCTTCCATTTTCTCCTCTACATCTCTTCCCCTCTCATCCTGTCATTTGCCAGGATGGAAATGAAAGGGGAAAACAATCCACCCCTCTCTCTTCCTTGCTCTTGGTGCCTGTGTAATCTCCACACTGGGCTGCAGAGTGCCACAGAGCCTCTGTTTATTAGACTAATCCTTAAATCCACATTCTGCAGGCCTCGCAAACGCCTCGCAAAGCTCTAATCTGACTCAAAACAAAGGGATTAGAGACGACAAGGTCCCTCTCTCTGTCTCTCCGTGTCTGCCAGAGTGGGCTCGGGCTGACGCACACATGTGTTGAGAAACACACTAGCACTGTTGCATACTCTTGCCTGTCACACCCATATTTGCTAAAGAGTCTGATTGGTGCATGCAAACTCTCGCGTGCACGCACACATGCTTCCTGTGAACACAGGCTGGCTGTGACAAGACAGTCAGTTAGAGCCAAGGTGCAAACAAACTGGGTAATTACACATAGCTCAAAAACTCATGGGAGAAATGACGGACAAGATGAGAATGAGCTGTGGGAATGAGATGCGCCAACAGCGGGGAGGATCTAACCAGAATAACTAAACAAACCTTGTATATATTATAGACTCACAATAGAGGAGTAGAGTTTTTTTACACAGTAGCTGTAGATGGCAGGAGTCCACTTTGGGGGCTACAGGCCTGTTTCACAAAATAAAGCACAAACAAATCAATATTTTTCCAGTATTGATCTGCATTAAAGGGCCTCTATATACACAACAGATGCTGTAACAACACGAGAATATGCTCCAAATTTACAGCAAAGTTGAGTCTCACCACACAACCCGGGCCCATTTTAAACCGATGCCCCAGCTGTGACAGGCATACTAGAAACTTCTTTTCATATTCGCTGTGTTTGTCACACAATTTGAATTACAATTTCATTCTGGGTTTCGTTCAATATGACAAATGACTAATGCAAAAATGCAGCAGTTGTTAATGCTAATTTTACACTGCAATCTTTAAGTAACATTGAGTCCGTTTAGCAAATGTAGCATGCAGTAATGTTGACAAGTGGGCTCAGATTATTTTCTGGCTACTTTTATATATGGCTACTATACTTTCTTTCTCAGATGCAAAAATGTGTGCCCAACAGGCTCAATGTGGGCATGTTAACATTACTGGAACCAGTTTTGAATCATCTTTGCCAGCACTTGTTGTTTGCCCTATATTTATATATCTGCATATTGCCCAATAGACAGTTTAATATAATCACCTTACAGATATTTACCCACCCTCTAGTGCATCAATTGAGTATAAATCTTCGGCAACGTGGATCATTGCCACAAAATCTGCCATTGTTTGATCATCAGCTGATAAAGATTCAACCTACACCCTGCCAGAAGAACTCCGTTTAAGCAGGCTACCCTGCCCCTGTTGTTACGAGTGTGCAGCATGCCAACAAGGCACAACACATCCTCTGAAATCCTCCTGATTCTCTCATGTTAGTGTTATTTCATATGTTCATACAGTTTTATGACTGCTTTTGAGTTTTTACAGTTTAATAACCTCAATACATTTTTAGCACAGCTCAATTTCGACCATGCATCTTTAGCAGAATACCAATGTCAAGTCAGCCATCTCAGTAACCTGTCTCAAGGTGAAATGCTGTCCAAACACTATGGTTGGAAAGCTATGTGGATACACTATTATTGAGGCAAACAGTGTGCATGCCAGACAATATTATCATTACTGTTTTTAAAAGAGCAGTATTAACAATGCGAGAAGTCTGGATGTTCGCAATGCATTGAGTCCACTGTCCAGTATGGGAGTGTCAGTGAGGAGGGTTCGACCGTGGTGTGACACTGTGTGGTATCATATTCTAAGGTTACGGAGCACATCCATGCTGAACTGTGCATCTGACAAGAGTGTTAGAGCAGGTGAAGGTCATGTGTGATATGAAAAAGCAAGGCAGTCTGCAGTTGGATAATGTCAGCAGATGGGTCACAGAGCCATGCTACCTGTTATTTCATTCAGTGAGGGAATCCCTGCTCATCCTCATTTTGCAGAATTGTGCCAACGTCGGTAGGTCGGTCGGTCAATAGATCCATAGACAGACAGACAGACTTTTATTGATCCCCTAGGGGAAATTGCAGTGTTGCAGTAGCAAAAAGATCAATACAAGAATATAACATAACATAAGATCTATACAACTATGAATCTAGAAAATACAATTAACAAATAAATAGAGATTTAGATATGTGTGTGTGCACGTGCAAGAGTGTGGGCTCATTCACCTCTGCCCTAGGAACTAGCTGCAGCACAGAAAGTCAGGGCAAACTTTGCTGCGGTGCTGCCAGTGAGTTATTAAAACAATCGAGTGCTGACAAGCCCTGCATTCTGTCGCCAAGGGAGAGGACTAAGGCTTAATAACTCAGTGTCACGCCTTGACATTCTTACCATCTGTCTGGGTAAAATATTCAAATGTGCAATAAATGTCACTGGGGACAGACGGTGACACTGTCTAATTAACACTATGACAGAGGTGACACACTCAGGGCTTTGGCTGGCTTTTACTGTATACCATGCATCTCCTGTGTGTGTGTGTGTGTGTGTGTGTGTGTGTGCGTGTGCGTGCATACCATATCTCTATGCAGAGGTGAATGCTGAGGGGCACGGTAGCCATTTTTACTACCATTCTGTCTCCTTGGAGGAAAATCAGCTATTGTTTAACTAAACGGAAAAGTGTAGCACACATTAAAAAGTGTAAATGACATCAGATATAGGGCTCTGCAACCCCCGAAAAAGTGAATAAATTCCAGAGAAGAGTCAATTCCTCAGGCTGAAATGTCAAATGGGGGGGAGTGAGTGGGAGACCAGATTGCCAGCCATATACAGGTGTCTTACTTCAACCCAGGTAAATACAACTAACTGCAGTGAATTATTCTTTAACTTCAGTATAACTGGTGCCGGCTGCCTCATCTGTGCATGTGGAGGTAACAATCTCTAGAGGTTGATGAATTTAAAATTGTTAATGATGACGTACTAAGCACAACGAAACCTCAGTGGATTTTAAGAAAAAGGGTAAAATTGCTACATTTATATAGCTGAATAAATCACAGAACCCAACCTTTAACATGTAATTTAACCATGAAGCCTACATGGGATTCAGTCTTGAGTAGTTTTGACAAAATGTAAAAATAGCAGGCAGAAAGCACTTCAAGTTTTGTTTAATAAAGGGATAAATACAGATATTTAAACCCCATGGCAACTTGTAGAGAGCAGGGATTTCTCCAGGATGTAATGCTTTTGTGTCTATATGTACTGTATGTGCTAAGTAAGTGGGAACTCATTTTGCATGAGGGTAAGGTAAGAGCATGAAACTAACTAGCATTAATGGCAGAGACTTGCTCAAGTCCATTTGTGTACCTAGGTGAATAAATTGATTTTCTAGAAAATCAGTTTCATGGTAAAATTAACAAAACATAAGTGGTTGATGATAATAGCCATTCAGAAGGATTTTGTGAAGCTACGTAGGTTTTAAAGTTTAAGTATATACCCTTAGTTAAGGAAGAGTCATTTGCTGAAGATAATTAATAAAAAATAAGACTAAGAGTGTACAGCCATGCTAGCGGCTCTGTGGAGCTGTAAGAACAGTGGTAATGTTAGCAAGCTAACATGCACACAATGTGACGATAATGCTGTTATGCTAATGTTTGGAAGGTAATTTGTATCTAGTTCATCTTAGCTTAGCATCTAAGCATGCTAACATTTGCTACTACTTGCTACTACTACTACTGGCTGATGATGTCACCAAAGCATTGGACTAATCGAATTGTTTACCTGACAATAGCGCTAGATGAAAAGTCAGGGGATCACCAAAGTTATTGCAATTCATCCTGAGGGGGGCAGAAATGTGTGTGCTATGTGTCATGCCAATCCAGCCTGTAAACAGATTTTAATGTAGACTTCCAATATTTTACTATAGACTAAAACATGTCAACCTGTAGTCCCTGGAGTCCCCGACAGTGTTCACTGACAGGAGTTATGCTAACAAGTATACACAAGTCCACTGTTTACTGCCAAAGTCACTGTTGTCATTGTCACTTTTCAACAAAACCACCCATCATGAGCAAAGATTGCTGACACAAGATGAATCCCTCTAGCAGATGTCAAGATACAGCGTTTCGCTGAATAAGTGAAAACTTGACTGGCTGAAGGTGCTACAGTAAAAGTCAGAGTATTACCCAAGCCTTTAAGTGCATACTGTATGTCTGTATACAATTCAATGCCAATCCATTCAGTGGTTTCTGAGATATTTCAGTCTGGAGGTGTCGGACTGACCAGCCAACATGGCCACCCCTGGAGCCACGCCACAAGCATGGTTAAAAATGTTTGTTGGATAACTTGTATTATGTATTTCATTAGCAATCAACAATTGTTAAACAGTTTATGTTCATTTAACAGTGACATATTTTATCACCACCAATACATTCATTAAAGTCACAAGTACACTAAAACATGCCTTCTTGTGTGATATCACTTAGAAATATGTGTCCTGGCCGCTGCTGTGCAAGCCAGTAGTGGCACCAGTTCATTTTTAGTTAGAGACGATGAGCACAGCAGTGAGAGAACACATCTTTACTGTAATCCTCTACAAACGGCACAGAGACACTTGATAATATTTTATCTGCGCTAAATGTTACAGTTTCAAAGAACTTAATAAGCAAAAAAGTGTTACAACTGTTTTAAAATAACATAAAAGAAACTACATCTGGGCATAAAACATACAGTTTTACCTGCCAGCATGTGTTTTACCTTTGACCACCTGACAAATACATGGCTCTCCTCTTTGTGTATCTCTCTCTGTCTGTGCTGCTCTCACTTCCCTCTCTCTATATTCCATGAGAGGCTGTTGTATGAAGCACCTTTAATGGGTTTGTGAGGGATATATTGGACTTCAGTAGGAGATTTGACACCCTGTGTGTGTGCGTGCGTGTGTGTGTGTGTGTGTGTACCTATAAGTGTGTGTGCTTTTTGGATTGTCATGTAGGGTCCTATATTACGGTGCTTTTCCACTTGTGTTAGTGTGTGCACTCACACTCCAAAGCCATTAGATTCTATACAAAATCCTGAAGCTGAGAACTTTGAAGCTGAGAGCGGTGCAATTGACAGGCTGGTATCCTGCAGAGCACGTCTCTCAACTCGTGATCTCTGGTACAGTAACGATCTCGACTGCAGCTTTAGTTGCACTTTCGCATACACATTTTGACTCTGTTACTTTATCTGTTCTCTGCAGCCCACACACAGGTGCCTCTGTCTTTGGATGCATGCATGGAAACGATATTTAAGGGTTACCACAGACGAGTGCTTGCCTGCTTGGGTCTGCATTGTTTGTGCCTGCCGTACTGTGAATGCTTCTAATGCCATCGACTCATCATCTTGGTGGGGCGTTTGTGCCTTCGGGGGCCCAATAGAAGACAGCTATGGCCACTCCAGCACCAATGACATAGTTGACTGGTCCCATTTAGCATGCTAGATTTAGCTTCATTAGAGAGGATGTGGCTGGGAAGGCACACAGAAGAGGTGAAATGAGGGGTGAGAGGGGGAGACGGGAGAACAACAGCTAGGCTTTTGCAGGGGCTACTTTGCAGGAGAGCTGGGAAAAAAAGCCAAAGCCGTCTCATAAAAATATTTTATAAACCAACCATATCCATAATGGCTACCCAACAGAGAGAGATGGATTAATGCAGCAGCTGGGGTAAAATCAAAAGCACACCACGCTGGGTTAGAATACAGCACACATCGCTATCAGCAAGAAGATTTCTATGGGTTCCCATGCTACTGGTGTACAGTGGAAAATAAAGTTGTAAAATAAAGTATGTGAAAATGCATTTTACAAAAAAGAAGAAATTATGAAAATCAATTATAAAGACTTGAAAAAGTATGAATCCCAAAATAATTATCTCTAATTTGATATTCAGTCTTCCAAAAAATGTAATTCACCACAAATAAGGATACCAACAAGAGGTATATTTAGATGTATTACATAATCCCTCATGCAACAAGTAAAGTGACGAGTGATCCTTTAAAACTGCGTCTTAATTCAAGAAATGTTCCACTTTGGAATGACAGAAACAAATGAGCTATCACATCCAATTGGCAGATTTGTTTCACTTGTATTATGAAAGAAATAAGTCTGTAAAATTGAAAATAAGAACAAATGACTTGTCAAGATGGATTCTGTTTGTGGTGATTTGAGAGGTTATCGAGGATTGGTGGCAGCAGGGTGAGTGTTAGCTGGCTTTATATCTGGAGATCTGAGCAGCACAAAAGAGAAATGGGTGGGCCAATGTCTTACATCAGGAAAGTCCTTTAACCTTGTCCCT
>JAVQJD010000683.1:12500-20402 GCA_036023655.1 Nannoperca australis
TTTCTCTGCACTGATGCAGAGAAAAAGAAAGAAAGAAAGTGTGGTGACTCCAGCTCTGCAGATGACACCACAGCAGGTGTTGTGATTGGAAGGATCAGCTTGTCTCAGACCAATCAGACGCTTGGAGAGGTGTCCAGGAAGGGGAATAATCCTTTAATGAGACTAGCCCACTGACATACTTGTACCATGCACACACTCCAAAAAGGAGCCTTACAGACACACACACACACACACACACACATCAGATAGAGCAGGTGCCACTGACACATGTATCTACAGTAGATGAGTGCCAAGTAAAGAAACAGTGTTTACCAAAGGATACAAAAGAAATCAGCCCAAAAGAGAACCAAGGTAAGGATGCATCCGGTGGACTAATGACTGGTGCATTTTGCTGTGTTGTGTGAGGCATCTCCATGCAGTTGCCATCTCTACACATAATGGGAACAGCACAAAAGGAAAGTGGTCGGTTGGCATGACGACAGCGCCGAGTCAAAGTCTGAAGAGCTACTACGCCCAATTATGAATGTTTGGTCAAATGTGCATGCAAGCACACACCCACACGTGCACACACACACACACACACAGACAGATTTGACATGCACATGGGTAACATTCCCCACAAATGCACGTCATGAAGGTAAGAAAAAGATGTGTCTCTCCAAAAATAACCCCCCTTTTAAGTCTCACAGGTACGCCCCAAGCATCCTCCACAGACCCACAATGCATCTCACCTGACGACCACCATCTGGTGTTACAATTACCCCTAGAAGAACCCTTACCTGCCATTGACCTCTGTTAAAAGGTTTTTCATCAGTGTGTTTATGCATTTCTTTCCTCTAATAACTGCAAAAAGCTGTCTCAGTGAAAGGAAGTTTGCTGCATCTGACGAAAAAGAAAGAAAAAGGATTTTAAAAAATAGAAACTAAAACTTGTGCTACTTTTAGTTTGACTTAAATCTTTAGTAGTTCCCAGCAGAAGTTGCTTGTGGGCCCTTGGCTTTACTGTTCTCTTTCTGCTTTGCTTTCTGCTACACTATACAGAGACATAACTCGCCTACTCTTCAAAAGGCTGAGCCGCATCAGGGCCGCATAAAAAATTCCCTGATGAAGCAAGATCCAAATGAGCTGCGTGTTGCAGTGGAGAAGAAGTCAATAAAAGTGGATGGATCTTCAACCAGGGAACAATTATGTGTTTTTGTAGTGGGATGATGTTTACCTCTGTATTTTGTACAGTTGTGTGCAGTAGTGTATGTGTATCTTTTTGTATAATGTACCTGTGTGCATCAACACGTTTTTCCTCTTATTTCCATCAAGAAAATGTTAGCTCTTCAATTAGCAAAATCAATGTATGCCTGTACATAGTGGGCCTGATATGATCCGATCTTATGTGCGTATACATGCAGGTGAAACGATTTCTTGAACCGTTCAAAGCCACTGCCCAGCAGCAGCAGCAGCCCTCCACCTCCAACCACTTCAGGCGTGGCCAGAGGGGAGAGAGGACGGAAGACAGAACACACACACACACACTCCTGTCGGATTAAGACTATTTTTATATAAGTGCCCCCTGGCTGTGCTGGAGTGCACACACGTACCTGTGACTAATCCATAACACAACCATGCAAACAAGCACCAAGAACTCTGCATGAATGCATGTACACTGATTTCTCATGCATGCAAGCAAATGAAAAGGATAACACTCGATACATGTTTCTAACATGGCACGTGTCACGATGTGTCTACATTTAAAGCGAAGAAAGGTGACTATGAGGCCACTATAGAAATAATAATCAAGGAAAGGTGTTCAAAATGTAGTATTTCTCACACACAACTTGTGCGGCTGGGCATTTAGACCTGTGACCCCTTCACCCTGAGACAAACCACAGTTGCCACAGCAGCGGTGTCGCCATCTAACCCTTCCCCCTCCGCTCTCACCTCTACAGACAGAGAGGTCCCATCTAAGTTTCAAACCCCTTAAAATATTCATCACCACCAAAAAAGGAAAACTTTTAATACACATGAAACAAGACCCTGCTGCCATTGTTGTTGCTCCCTATCTCTTGCTCCCTCTCTTTTCTCCCTTCCTCCCTCTCGCCTGGTCCCTCTCTGTGGTTCTCATGAATAATGAAGGCCTATAGAATCCAGTTGCTCAGATTGTCCCTGTAGTTGGATACAGCTCTCCTGTATTGATCAAATAAGGCTGCTTAAATAATTAACCAAGCCTTTGTCATGCAAATGAGTGGCCGCGGCAGTGACTGTGTGTCTGTGCGGTTGTGTGGCTGCGAGTTCGAACTATTAGAAGTTGCTGAAGGTTCATGATGGGGCCTGCCAACAAGTTGCACCTCACTGACAAACTTGTGTAACTACATTCTGGTGTAGACATGCATGTGCAGCCACACACGTGCGTCACATCAAGCAAAATCTAAATCAAAATCATTAGTCAATCAAAGCATCTTCTTTATCCCAATAAACCCTTACTTCCCCTCTTCCGTGTCTCACCTTTGTTCACAAACCTGCCCTTCCTCCATAGCTCTCTCACTTTTTGGTAATGGAGATAATAAACGGTGGAAGCATGAGATAAAAGCAACGAGGGCAGACGACAACAGAAAAATAAACAATTTATGCCAGCATGTGTGCCGATCCTCCAGTTTATAGAGTTTACAAACTGTGAGAGAAAGGAGATGAGATAACTTTCACTCATTGTGCTTCACATTCATCCTCGCTCTTCAATAGTTCTGGCAACATGCAGGCGCTTGGAAAGGGAACCTGCCATATGACTTTGTCTCTTTCTTCCAAGGACAGGCTCTTTTGTAATGCAATGGTTCGTTGTGAAAAACAGCTCATTTTTATTCAACCCCCATTTTTTTCATTCTGTTTTTTCTTCTGTTTGATAGAAGTTGGTATCTCGTTTCTGTAGTCGTACGTTTTAGCCTTTAGTGCAAAAAAGGCAAAGTTGCTCCCATCATACATGGCTTTTGGTAGTCTACACTGCTACTGGCTAGCAGGCATTGGGATATATCATTGTGAGTTTGGTGCATTTTATTCTCACTGCACATGTTATCTGAGTTGTATCAAAAAATGCAAGCTTATTTTCTAAACGGCCTACAGGGAGAGTTATTAGATTTTATAATAAAGCTACTCTGGAGATGCTGACTCATTGATTATTGCCAGAGCTGTGGCAGCAGAAGTCAACTAGGTAGTTCCAGGTCCTTCAGCTGCATGTAAGTGCCATATTAAACTTGTATTTATTGGTTTGTTTTAGATATTGACCGTTACAAAATCCAATTGAGATGCCTGAGTATTGACTTCTTGTGCAGAATCTGGCTCAAAACCACATGAACAACAAACATCACCTTTCTTTGGTTTAAAATATAGGGGCCGGGACCCCACAAGGGGTCATGAGATGAATCAAGCAGCAAAATGAATTACATTCCTGTCAGCCTCAACTATACTTTGTGTTTACAGCTAATTAGGATATTTTAGCATGCTAAAACACTGGTGAACTTGGAAAACATTAAACCCTGTTAAAGTATGATAGTATTGTAAATGTGAGTTTGTTAGCTTGCTAACATTAGCATTTAAGTACGCCTCACAGAGCCACTAGTGTAGCTGTAGTCTAACACCGTGTCTACACAGGAGGTGTTTGAGCTGCGTCTGGTGGAAAAGATATACTTGTGTTTTAATCAAACCTGCTGTACTGTTTATACTTGCAATTATGTGAGTTGCTATGAACAATTAAGCCCTGCGCAGGTGGTTACTAAATTTGGTGAGCTTAAGAGTAGCTTTTTTGTTTGCTCTTTATTTCACTCCTCTTCCTTAAACCTAAGATATAGCTAAATGACAACCAATGCCCCAACTTTGACTGCTATCTCTTCAACTCGTTTTTTCATTTCCATGGCAACTGGCAGTATGTACTCTGTTTTCTTTCAATCCTTACTTTTTCCTCATTACGCAAATTAAGACCAACTCACAAGGATCACACCAATAAGTGCTCTTTTCTCTATGTTCTTCTCCCCCAGCTCATCTTTTCCTCTGTGCTTTACTTTACTCATTGAATCACAATGGTTTAGGGTTAGGAACATAAAAACACAGTTTTAACCCTTCTGCCATTGATGTACTGTTTATACTGAATGGTGTTAAAAGCTTATTTCATGACAAATGAAATGTTAATTTTACCCTGCATAGCTGAGCACTGATTTGCTATTTTTGTAAATGTGGTTGCATTTGTGTGTGTGTGTGTGTGTATATATATATGGTACCTGTGTGTGTAAATGTGCTGTGTGCATGCTTGAGTGCCTGCAAGCATACGAGTCAACATGCCGTGTCTTAAATGTCCATGTGTGTTTCAGTGGACATTGTGAACCTTTACAATTCTCGCGGGGCATCTGTAGGAGCAACAAAAGTGTTGCCTCAGCACTCAACTTTGATCAGTAGACGGCATATTATTGCTATATCCCCTTTTGTCATGTGTTGCTGGGGATGCTGCCTACTTCTGTTAATTCTTAATATCCACATAGCTTTGGTCAGGCAAATCTGTAATCAGAAAGATACAATAATCACTGAACACGTTGAAGTCTAGTCTGTCTCCAAGCCTAGCAAGCCTTTATTTTTCTCTTTCCTTCTCTCTAAAAGAGGAAGAAGGAGAGAACGGAGATTGCCACTGGGAAAGAGTGATGGCAGACAGGAAAAGAGAGACATCCAATCTCTCTGAAAGAACCAAGGTGTGCTCACTTCTTCTCTCTGCCAAAACGCCCGCGTCTTTCCCTTTGACTTTGCGGACCCAAAATGAGCTATTTAGCTTGACAACATTCGTAAATTACCAAAAAAATTGAATGGAAAGGGGCAGTTGACATTTGCGTAGATTTTTGTCAATAAGCATTGTCACCCCTGGACGCCCCATGTTTAACAGCAGCAGACCTTGATTTAATTACTACTCTAAATCCACATCTATCCACTGTCACTCACACACCGTAACACAAATGCCAAACAGGCAGGCGAAGTTGGGGGGAGTTGCGGGTGGGGGGTTGGGGAGGGATTGAAAATGCCACCTTCTTTGTTTTTTTCACAATTGCAGAATACCAGACCAAATTGTGGCAAATGTGCTTTTCATGAAAAGATGGCATGATGACACGAGATTGCAAAGAAAAACTCCACATATAATTATCCAAACTTTACCAGGAATCTAATAATTAAAAATGTCACTGAATTATCTTACCTTGAATCCTTATTTAGTCCCTGCTGCTTTTTTATTGAAGTGGTTTCTTCCATATAGTTCAAATGTGTTTTTCATTTTTTATTTGCTAACATAAGGCTCTTTGCCTACAGTTCTCAGTTCTCTCTTTCTATGTTGAAGTCCTCAACCAGCTTACTCATTGAATCAGCTCTGCTTTCCTCTCTGTTTGCAACTCACGCATGCCTACAGGGACCAAAACATTCATTCCCCACAGCTATTCTTAACATGCTCACTTTCTGGCTTTAGTACACAAATACACACACACACACACACACACACACACACACACACACAGAAAACTCAGGCCTTGCCAGTGGAAGGCAGGCAAACTTTCCTCCAGCGCAGCAACATCTCCCCAGGACAGGGAAAGTAAATGAACAAGAATGATTTGGATGTAAGTGTGTGAGGGTGGGGTGGGTGTATGTGCGTGTGTGTGTGTGGGGTGGTGCACAGTTAACGAAGCAAAAGCTCACCCCTAACTCAGGGCGACAAAAGGCTGGCTGGGGGAAGAGAGAGTATGACATAAGAAGGACCAGCAGACAGGCACACAGGGAATACGTTTGTTGTCACAAATACAAGGGAATAAATGACACAGCTAGCAACGAAGCAAACAAGGTTGAGAAAAATGTATTCAATAACAAAAAAACTGCAAATGCACGTACAAATGAGAAAGTGAAAGGCAGCTCTGCATGTTTACCGTGAGAGGTCACATGTAATGAGTCTGTGCATTATAGGTTGCTAAAAAGAGCAGTGTGGGTGTATTTAATAATGATATGTTATGAGAGCGACATAGACCGAGACAGAAAGGCAGAGACGGAGCGACTAAGACAGAAAAAGAAGCAAAAGAGATGCAAACAGAACGATTGACAGAGTGAGACAGTGAGATAGAAACAGAAAGGAAGAGATGGAAGAAAGAGAGAGACAGAAGGAGACTGAGAAACGAGTAGGTGATGGGAGTAGCATTGCTGGAGACTTTGCTATGACAACCTTTACAGAACGCAGCACGCTCCCAAATGTACAGCTGAAAATGTCACCGACAGTAAGCAGGAGAATGCACTGCACACACACACACAAACAGACATATCTGCAATACACAGGCGAACCAGCTGACGAAACCCAATCGTCTTTTTAGGTACACCAGGATAACTGTCCATGTGGTCAATTCTGAGGCAGTACAACATCCATATCTTGACAATATAAAAGACATTTCATCCTGTTTAGCCAAAGAAAAAAAAGAAAAAAATCTTGGTTTATTCAATTTGTTCTTTTCTTTTCAGCCTCTTCAATTTGATTCGTTCTCTTTCGGCACAGCTGCCGAGTACTGAGCGACATTCATTCTTATTTAACACTGATAGGGTGTCTTTTCTATCCGGGATTTCTATCAAAAGTCTCTGAAGCACTCTAAAAGCGTCCAATGAAATAAGCAACGTGTCTAATTTCACAGGAAATTGAAGAATATTCAAAAACTAGCTTGTATGACTCATGCATGACTTATTCCAACTGTGTGTGTTTGTGTGTGTGAACCTGTGTGTTTTGTGCTGTTTGTGACGAAGTGCCCCACCTGCTTGAGCACCTTTTAATGATTATTGATGAAGTTGCTCACTTAAAGAGAAAAACAATTAAGACCCTGCCAGTGCAGAGTCCACATTGTTAATGAGCGAGAGCGTGCCTGTGCCTGTTCACCGTACTGCTGACTAGTGTGTAAAACCTAATGGAAGCAACACTTGTTTTAATCACACCTGAATTCTAAAAGCTCTGGGTAGCTGTCACTGTCAATGTCTTTACAGGACTTTAGCTTATGGGGCTAGAGCAACAGCAGATGGGCGAGGGTGTCAGGAGCAGCAACACACGACAAGTCATTGACTGTGCAGCTCGCTGGGGCCCGGGGTGGTGGCGTGTGCAGGCGGCTTTTCACATCTGCTGTTTACACATGGGCAACCTGACCCTTCCCCTTTCCCGCAGGCCCCCAAAGAGCCCAATAAAATCATCAGCCTCTGCTCAAGATGACTGCATTCGCCTCCTGCAGCATTTCTGAGCTTCTCTTTTTTACGCTGCCCTCTTCCCTGTCATCTCCTCTCTGCTCTCCACTCGGCCTAGCCTCATATCCTTACCACCTTTTCTTCCTTCCTACGTCCCTTCCCAACACTCCTTGCCCCCTTTGTTTCTTATTCCTCCATGAGCCGATTCTAAGCATCCAACAGCAGCTTTATAATTTATAGCAGGACCACAGGATGGCTGACCTTTTCCACCTCCAGCTGTTTCTTCTCCCTATGGCTTCACTCCTCTCATCTTCTCTCTCTTGCATTCTTTCTGTGCATCTACATCCAGAAAATGGGGCCAGAGAGTGTCATTGTATCGCACTGTGTGTATGTTTGAAAAAAAAAAAAGTGTGAGTAATAGAGCTACAGGGACAAGCGAGAGGGAACAAATAATATCGTCCTCCAAAGAGCTGCGTCTGAAAAACATTAGCTCTTCCTCTATGTATGTGTAGACACATAGACAACACCAGGACTGACTGGAGGATTAACAGAGCCCATATGTGGGATTCCTCCAACCCAACACACACACACACACACACACACACACACACACACACACACACACACACACACACACACACACACACACACACACACACACACACACACACACACACACACACACACACACACA
>JAVQJD010000684.1:0-15128 GCA_036023655.1 Nannoperca australis
GAGAGTAGAGGCGCACACCCAGGAACGTGGTGCTGCTCACTCTCTCCACCGCAACACTGCTGATGGTCAGAGGAGCATGCTGGGGGCGCACTCTCCTGAAGTCCACAACAATCTCCTTCGTCTTCTCGACGTTCAGAGAGAGATTGTTGTCTCTGCACCACGAAGCCAGGCGGCTCACCTTACTCCTGTACTCTGTCGCATCATCATTGCTGATGAGACCCACCACAGTGGTGTCGTCCGTAAACTTGATAAAGCGGTTGGAGCTGTGTGTTTTCTTGTTAACAAACTTAAGTTATGTTTACTTTCATTTTTTCTCACCAACACACACTCTCTTTGTTTTAGAAAGAAAGAGCTGGAAATGTAGAATTACCAGATTTAAAAAGAGCAAGAAATCTGTGTAATGACAGGCCGTCAATAGTTTCCCACCTAAGACGACGGCTGCATCGCTGACACTGCGGGTCATGATGCCGGGCACGTCCATGGAGTTGACCAGGGGAATGAGACCGTGTCTGGACAGCAAACCATAAGTGGGCTTCAGGGCCACAACACCACACAGTGCACCAGGGTTACGAGTAGAACCACCCGTGTCCGAACCCAAGGCCCTGCCAAGTAATTACCAAAAGCAGTACAGTTTGATTTGTAAACACCATTCACATTTTTCTTTTTTGAAATTTCCATGCAACAGTTTTCCTGGGAATGTGTCCCGCTCACAGGTAGCTGCTGAGTGAGGCCACAGCTGCAGCACTTCCTCCTGAACTTCCCCCTGTGACGACCCAGTCAGAGTCTGGCTCTGCCCCTGTCTGCTCTCTGTAGGGAGCAGCATAGCTCCAAGGGTTTCTCACTGGACCGAAAGCCCCGTCAGTACTGCCCGCGCTGCGAGATAAATAAAAAAATGTATAAAAGATAAAAGACCATATATGGGCGTTTGTAGCTAGGCGTAATGCTCTGAGTAGAGAGCTATTCTGACATTGATAACAGAGGCCTTACCCCATAGCAAACTCATCCATGTTGGTCTTCCCCACGAGAACAGCCCCTTGGTCAAAGAGCTTCTGGACCACTGTAGCATTGTAGGGTGGAGTGTAGTCTGTAGCAAAAGTAATGGCAGTCTATCATTACTGGACTGACAGAGAGAGGAAAATAGAAGACATTGTAACTGAGGTTCACACAGACCTTTGAGCATCCTGGAAGCGCATGTTGTCTTTATATTTTTTGTACAGAAGTTGTCCTTGACTGCAAAGGGGATCCCTTCCAGAGGGCCTTTGGGGGCACCTTTAGGAAAAAAAGAAGGCAGTAACAGCTCTGACTCTACATAGAATATATAGAAATACACACTCACGTGTCCACACCTCGCAGCAGCCTGGCTTCTGCTTTTTCAGCCTGCGTCAGTGCCAACTCCTCTGTCACGGCGAGGTAAGCATTTAGATGTTGTGTTTTCTTGATGCGGTTCAAACACTTCCTGCAAAGCTCCGTTGGGGAGATTCTTCCCTCTCTGAGTGCCAAAGACACCTAGACAACAATGGTGAAATGTAACTCAGGTGTACTCAAAAGGCCTTTTTCACAGCAGACATTTTGACTTTGTCAAAGTAGAAAACGCACAGGCATTACTAATAACATTAACAATATCTAGGTTCCACTCAAGTGTCCCAGTAAGCAATGACAGTGAGCAAGCATGCACAATACCAGGACCCTGAAACTGAAGCAGCTAAATAGATTTCAACCATCATTCCCATTATTAGTTGCACATGCACTTTTCTTACTTTTTTAAATCTTAAATGAATAAACTTCTTCCTACTCTTACTTACAGGTAAAAAAAACTAACATTTAAGCACATTTAAGCAGTGTCATTGTTTGGTTCTGAAACAGAGAGGCATTTTTCAATTGCTGACATATTTCTTTAACTACTTTATAGAGTAAGCTAGTTAGCTATATATCTTTATGTAATGCAATTAAGCATTACATTCATAGCTAATACAAGAACCAGATAAAACGTTTTGCTTGACACATTTGTTTTTGCTATTGCCAGTTAGATAGCAAAACTATTAGAAATGCTATATTATTCCTTAAGATAGTTATGAATTGACAGCACAAAACGTCCTACGTGCAGCTAAATGCAGCGGACAAACGAGGAAAAGTAAGCTTAAAGTGCTAAGCGAATAGTCGTACTAACCTCCCTTATTGTCAGGCTGAGCATGTTTACAGTATTTATTTGACAACCTTTCAAATTAAGAGCAACCTTCGCAAAGTGTGCCGCACTAGAAGGCTGCCATTTTTGTTTCGATAATCAATATCTAACAGCGCTTTCTGTGATTGGACAGCGGTTGAGAAACCCGCGATCTGATTGGTGGAGTGTCTGAGCACTCGTTTAAGACGACACCGGTCGAGGAAGTGGCATGTTACTGAAGAGGACGTTGATTTGATATGATCATAAACTTTGGAATTATTAGCGCATTTATCGAAAAACTATTCAGGGATTTTTATATAAGAAGAACATGTTTCTAGTCATAAGGCAATCGTTGCTTATAAATAGCATTAATAAGTGATTTACTCTACTAATCTAGCATACTGTCTGTGCACATTTAAAACACCGCTAATTGAGTTGTTGAAAGTGTTGAAAGATGAGTTCTGTTAGGCACTTAGTGTACAGTTGGCGGTTGTTTCACCTTAGTAAATCTACAAATGCCAACACAGTTTCCTGGCATGGCAGCCATACAAGACTGTTCAGTACTACCAAAACCTGCACGACTGTTATGCCTGCCTGGGTTATCGATAAATATGGAAGCAATGATGTGTTACGGTTCACCAAAAATGCCAGTTTCCCCGTCATCAACTACCCCAATGAGGTTATTGTCAAAGTGTTTGCAGCAGGACTCAACCCCATTGACGTCAGCATGAGAGGTGAGTGACACGCCTGTGTGCATGTTTAAATTAGCATTAGATTTTAAACTGCAGGCTGTTAGAAAGTCTGGGGATTGTAATGGCAATGAATTCAACAAATATATCCACATCTGAGAAGCGACTGCATATCCAAGCTTAAAAAATAAAATATACTTTGATTATTGATTTGAGGTATTTTTCTATTTGTTATTAAAATATATAAAGAGTGAGGATACCGAGTCTGAGACTCATGTTTCCTGTGGTTGTAATGCTTCTTAAAACCTTCTTAAAAGTCGAATCATGCAGCCTATCATCCTTCCGCCACACAGCCAGAGCCTTATACCACTCTGTGACCTGGTGTGTGTGTGTGTGTGTGTGTGTGTGTGTGTGTGTGTGTGTGTGTGTGTGTGTGTGTGTGTGTGGTGAAGCTTGTCTTATCTTTAACTTTCTATACTTATCTTTAACTTTAACTTTTCTACTTTTAAAGTTCTATTGCTCAAGTTCCTAGCTTCTTTCACTGCAAAGATTGGTAATCCAGCCTTGTGCTCAAAGAGGAAACATATGCTCTTAAGCAGACCTGTAAGATTCTTCTGACCCATTCTGTATGGAGGACCAAAACTGACATAATTAAGAATAAATAAATAAATGAATAAATTATTCAATAAATGAATTGATATGCCATTAAATGCACCAAAAATAGTATTAACAATAAATATAGGCATTCATTTATTGATAAATTGTAACATAAATAGATATTTCTGTACTTATCTATGTATTTTCCGTTTAGCATTTTATTTTTACATTTCTTGGTCGTTTTACATTTCTTGCTCTTTTAACATTTCTTGGTCATTTAACATTTTTTGGTCATTTAACATTTCTTGATGGTTTAACATTTATTGATGGTTTAACATTTATTGGTCGTTTTACATTTCTGTGTGTGCTTGCTGCGATGCTTCACTATTCAAATGAGGGGGCCCGTCCGTCAATATGCGTCATTGGTTAACCTTTGCTATTGGTTGATCGACATCTGAGTGCATAGATCCACAGATACATAGATACATGCCCTGCTCTAACAGCGGTGTCCACTACTTTTGAAAAGAAGCGTTAGGAGCAGCAGCAGTGGCATTTCTGGTAGCAACCTGAGCAGCCACCGACCTGCCGCGACTGACCACCGACCTGCCGCTGTTTTAGACGCTTTGAACGTGACAAACTTGCGTGAACTTAAGTTGCATCAAAACACGTTAATTGGACTCGTGCGAAATGTGACCGTAGCGGTCACATTTCGAGTGGGCAGACCGCCTGCTAACCGGTGTCGTGCCAAGTTAAGTCCCCCTGCCAGATTCTGTGTCCCCCTGTGTATTATAGACCCTATAACCCTATAACATTGGCTAGGAAAGAGGAAACCTCTTCAAAATCACCATGGTTATCTCCACTCTATTGATTTATTTTATAAAAAAGGTACGGTTTCAAAAACGTTTTTTTTTTTATTTGCTCTCTAGACAGCACTGAGACTGCTCTGGTCAAGATCACCAATGACTTATTGCTTACCGCATACACAGATACACAGGACATTACTATCCAGATGACGTGCAACTTTATGTCCATTTAAGGCCTGGTACCACCAATGTATCCTGAATTATATCTTGCCTTGCTGAAATTAGGAATTCATCAGAAGTCAGTAATCAAAAATTGTTGAAATTACCCCTTCTGGCCCCAGCGCTAGCAACATTTGCAACCTCTTCTCTAGTCTGGGTGCCTTATCTAATTATGTAAAAAAATTTATATATATATACACAGTACCAGTCAAACGTTTAGACACACTTGAATGAGAAAGTGTGTTCAAACTTTTGACTGGTACTGTACACTTACAGAGACATGACTTTTCTGATGTCAAACAGCCTACAGGATTCTACGGGGTGAAAGTCTGGGATTAGTTTCTTCTATGGGGGCAATGATTATTAAAAACCTGTGTTTGATGATTTCAAAATAAAATGCCTAAAAATGACCTTTCCCTCGTTCTCCAACTTTCAATTGTAAATCTACCTGGAAATGTAGTGTTTTATTGGTTACTTCAGGCTGTACCAATAGAAGTGAATCACAATCCCAGTCAATAAAACCATCACAGATTGTTAAACATCTTTCCCCATGCTGGTCTCATCTCATAAAATAGTTTTCATAACATTTCCAACATGAATTGCAGTACATTTAATTAAGGAAGTTCAAGCACTGCCAAGTTAACATTTTATATGAAAAAAAAAATATTCCTTCTTTCAGACATTTACATATTGAATTGACTGGTGGATCAACATCAGATGTCTCTGCAAACCTGGATTGGGTTGGACGAGCTATTTGTGAACCCATCACTTAGTTGAAGTAGTCCATAAGCTCTTAGTACTGGCTACTTTCAACCTACTGTTTAACACATCCATCAAAACTTAAGGAATGTCTTGGCTAGTAAAGAGTTTAGTGATGGCAAATCAGTTGCTAGGGAACATCTGTAGTGCTGTCCAATCAAAAGCAATCAACAATGCAAACAGGAAATCAGTGTAGCATCACAAAGCCTGCACATGACTCGTGAATATGAGTGATATGATTAAAAAAATATGATAAACGTATGTGCTGGTCCTTTGTAAATATAGATATGACTCATTTACATTACCAGTCAAAAGTTTGGACAGACTTTCACATTCAAATGTGTCCAAACTTTTGACTGGTACTGCATATATTTGTCTCAGTGTTGTCTTTTGATGCTCAGCTGACTAAAGTGGTGCAATCCTGCTTTGTCCAATTGAGACATTTAACCAATCCAGGCCATTCCTTAGAAACGGTCATCTATGCTTTTATCTCCGCCGGACTTGACTACTGCAGCACACTTCTACTATCAACAGGCAAAACATCCAAAAACTACAATTTATACAAAAGGCTGATGCCAGGCTTTTAACACGTTCTAAGAGAATTCTTGCTGCCCTTCACTGGTTGCCTGATTCACCTGTGAGTTCTACAATTGATTTAAAGATTTTACTGCTTGTTTTTAAAGCCTTTTTTGACCAGGCTCCTGTTTATATCTGTGATCTGCTAATACCTATACGTTCCCAACTGCTGCTTGAGATCCTCTGACGGGATCCTACTAATGTTTCTAAAATCTTAACTTGTCTGTAAAGATGACTTTTATCTTATGGCTGGTGGTATTTGTTGTAACTATTTAAATTATTCTATCTTCTTTTACATGTTATGTTTTATATCTTTTGTTTTTATTGTAAAGCACATTTTAACTTGTTTTTCAAAGCTTATATATAAATAGTTTCATTATTATTAAAGTTATTATTATGTAAGATGGTTGCAAAGGTGAAATATTTGTCAAAAAAAGAACATCACTTCTTACACACAATATTACATAGAAAACTAATAATTTCTCGAAAACTCAGCATAACAAATCAACCACAATAAAGGTTCCACTCCTAAAACACAACGAAAGTTTTTATAATCATCCAACCAGAAAAACTCTGGTTATATAATTATCATCAAAGAGCAATAAAACATAAAATGAACTTTGTCTTCCATCTGACATAAATCACATAACAAGCCAAGCCTTTTCTTTTCAGGGAAACCATTAAACATGTTTGTTTCTAAAGGAAATGGTATATAATATATCTCAACCTAACTGTGTGTACAGAGATATGTGACTTTTGGTTATATTCTGCTTCACATAAATAGTTGTCTAATGTAATTTAGGTTTGTACCAAACATCAACAGACCATCTTTCCTTGTACATAAAAAACTATTTGCTCCGAGCATCATGAATATTATACTACAATTTGTTTTGTAAAATATAAAACAAATGAATCATACAAAATAAAAAAAAGCTCTCTAGGCCAGGGATGTCTATGAAATATTTCTAAGTTGAAGGTCTTCCCTACGGAGCCTCTGTTCAGGCAAATTCTGTTTTTAGTCTGTTTCAAAATTGACTCCTCTCACATTTATGTTTAAAGTTAGGAGGATCCCATCCCACATCAACACTGATGGCCAAAACAAGTGTAATCGTATGAACTATCCACTGAACTGCTAAAACATAAATAACCTTGAAAGACCGATGCTCTTTGTGCAGTAAACGTCTCGTGATCAACTAGATTAAATCATCTGCATAAAGTAACATACTGACGATCAAATAATCTACTTTTACAGTGAACTTATAAGAATTAATTTGATGTTGGGCAGGGTTTTTGGCAAAAGTAAAAAGTGGACTCAACAAGTCACTGGAGAAAGAAGAGGTTAATTACTCTTGCTCTGAGCCAGCACTGCAATGTCTTTTATAAAAAGGTAATAAGGATCATCTAGACCTGGTAAAAGATCTGTTTCTGGCCAGTCATCAGGCCAAGTTTCTTTTTCTTTCATGCTTTCCTCAGCCTCGGTGGTGAGCTCGACCCCCCTCTCCTCCTTCCACAGCCTCTCTTGCTCCTCTTTGAGTTCCTTGTAGGTTCGATAGAACGTATGGAAGATGGACGTGGAAGGGAAAGCCAAAATGAGGATTCCTGATAAGATGCTGAGCAGCGCCACGAGTTGGCCAGGGATGCTGCGGGGCACCATGTCACCATACCCCACAGTGGTCACTGAGATGATGGACCACCAGTATGACGCTGGGATGCTGCTGAAGCTGAGCTGGGGGGATCTGGCAGTGTTTGGAGCCAGCTCACTCTCAGCGAGATGCACCAGTGGAGAGAAGAGAGTCACAGCGACGCACATAAAGAGCAGCAGAAGGCCAAAGTCTGTCATACTCCGCTGGATAGTCAGCCCCAAGGTCTGCAGACCCAGAGAGTGGCGGGCAAGCCTCATCACATACAGGATACGCAGGGCCCTCATCATGCGCAGTGTTAGACCCAGTTTATCCAGGGTGCTCGTTCCTGCACCGGCCACAATATCCTGCACAGACTCATCCCTGAACTCCAGAAACAGTGACACATAGTAGGGCAAGATGGCGGCAGCATCAATGACGTTCAGAGGTCCACGGGCAAATTCCAGCTTTCTCTGTGCATGGATAAATCGCACCAGAAACTCTAAGGAGAACCAAGCAACACAAACGGACTCCACTACAAACATGTTGCGGCACTTTTGGGAGCACTCACCCTGTTGAGACAGCAAAATACAAAGGTACTGAGTAAGTTTAGCTAGCCTTCAAATAAGGTGATGTTTGAACAAAAAGGTT
Source organism: Nannoperca australis (assembly GCA_036023655.1). Taxonomy (NCBI): domain Eukaryota; kingdom Metazoa; phylum Chordata; class Actinopteri; order Centrarchiformes; family Percichthyidae; genus Nannoperca; species Nannoperca australis. The sequence goes on from JAVQJD010000684.1 coordinate 8,075, forward strand.
TCTTACATTGCTAAACTACCCTACAAGTTAAAATAGCTGTGCAGTTGTGATCTGATATTTTAGAAACAGTTGCCTAACATCATCTCTTTAAATGCAACAAACTCACATTCAAGAGGAGCTAACTAATGGTGGCTCTAGATAAACTATCTTAAGTCAGAGAAAATAACCCTGTTAACGTCATCTCTGTTTGAGCTTGGAGAAAAGAAATGTATAATGGAAAACCTATGCTTTTACTATGCAGGAAGGGTCTGACACAAATATTTTATTGGCTGCATTCTCAGAGCTTTACCCACCGTAAGGACTGAGGATCAGGATATCTCAATATTTGCTCCTTCAGTTTTGAGCATTCTCTTTTTAATCTGTGTATTTTTAATTTTCAAACTGTGGAACTGCAATACTCAATCACGTGAGTACTCCTTTAATCTTTTCATAACACTCATGGTTGGTTATTTATTGCCATCTTCATTTGATATGTTGACAACGTAGCTTGCTTCTTAATGCATCCGTAAGGATTAATGAGGCATTATTGACAGTACACAATATGATTGCTGCTAGGACTGTCACTTTTTATTTGAAATTCAAACTACTGTTAGAATATGTGATAAACTAATTATGATAAACCATGTTCCTTGTAGGACTAAATTCTTCCTATTTTCTGGGCAGATAACTGAAACCTCTCTTAAAAACATACGTAACTTCCTGCAGAAAATGCATGTAAATGCTTAAAGCTGAAATGCCCATTGCTGAAAAGGCAAATTAATTGCACTGCAATGCAAAACAGTCAGGATTCAAACTGACAATCTTGGGGTCCAAACAAGATGAATAGGTGCTCTGCTCCACCACTGAGCAGCACAGCAGGGCTGGAATAATTATTGACTACTGTTGAAAAGATCTTAATATTGACAAACCAAATAGAAACTGCTTCAGATGTAATCAATTAAACAAACAAAGAGGGTTTGAGATGCGACAGGTGCACTGATAGACGTATCTTGTAAAGGCTGTCTAGTAGTGGTAGTATTAAAGGGTGTAGTTGCTATTTCTGTAGTGGTTGCAGTTGGTATTGCTATTGCTATTTTCTATTCTTTTATTAAGTCACTATCAAACTGTTTGCCATGCTGAGCAATAAGTTGAACCACCTTATAGCTAGCCCTTGTAGCATTTCCCTGAGCGTGACTGGTTAGCTGTAAGTTGTCTCACCATCTTTTTTCACCCCTGTAGGACTTAAATCAATTGTTGTTTCACTCATTTCATCATTTCATCAAGCCAATTAAACAGTCACACCTCCCTCAGAATTCAAAAATGTGTAATTTTGCCACTGTGTCTGGAATCTCTGGCATTTACTGTGCTTTTTTCTTTCTTTCTTTGTATGTCTGTGACAGGCAAAGCCTAGTTGGTACAGAAAGGACATGCAAGGATCCACACATATAGTGATGGTGACAACTAGCATTCACAATAGGAACTGCATTTTAATATATTCAGTGGGCCAAATTTAATAATTACAATTTTAAAATAACTCATGGTCTAAATAAATGAAGATGTTGGGCCACACATGGACCATGAGCAATCTTAACAATCCATTAAACTGCAAGTTCATACCTTAGAAGGTTGCTGCTATAGTAGATATCATATCATAGAGATCATAATTATGTAATTGAAAGACTTAGTATTGTTTCCAGTATTACATATATTCTCATATTAAGTCTGTACAGATGGTAGTGAAGTGCCAAAAGCTCAAATGATCCCCCAAACAAATGTGATGTGCTTTGAACAGGTTGGGTAGTGCTCTGTATTTTGACATTAATCTACTCACACATACCATGGCTTCTTCCTGTTGTTGGTCTGACATGGTGCTGATGCACAGGCTGACCACTGTGACCACCACCATGATGACAGACAGGAAAGCAAACACTTTCCCTGCTAAACCCGAATGAGGGTTCTCCACTGCTTCTCCCAGCATGTGGAATAGGCTGCCCTCTGCCACAGGAGCATTCAGCTCCCTCCTTCTCTGCTGCCACTCCTTCTCTTTGCGCTGGTGCTCAGTCACCTTCTCTACAGAGCTCATCATACGATGGCGGCAGCAGGGCTCCATCTGTCCCGAACTAATGCCCCAGTACAGCAGCTCACCATGAAGGGACACACTGCAACACTCCTGCTGCAGACGCAACTTCCCTTTTGCCAGAAAGTTGAGGATGGTCCGAAAAGCTAAAGGGTCACGGTCAAAGAAGAATTCATGTCGCATTTCGTCATAGTCATCACAATACTCTGCTATTTCCCTCAGGGTGGTGCAGAAGCGCAGACGACTCAGGCGGCTCTGGGGGACATCCTCCAGGGTGCTCCAGGGGAAGGCGTACTGGATGCCCCCCACATTAACAAGAGCCTGCTGGGAGGGATCGAGGTACCTACACAATGCCTCTGGCCCACGAAGCAGCTGAGCACGCTGGAAGTACAAGCCTTTGACTGTTGTGGTCTCTGTGTCTGTGAAGATGTGGTTGTAACTTTCTTCACTACTGAAGGACTGGTCATCAAAGCCAGCGCTGATGACGGCCATGGTGGTAGGTTGGTATAGAAGGACTGTGCTATAGTTAGAGTATTGTGTCCTGTTGGAGAGTTGAAGACAAACCTAAGATTATTGTTAATTCATACAATGTTCTAGATGAGTATTTTATATTATTTTTCTGTATTACACAATTGTGCACACTATGCAAAGGTACTTTATTTTAATTTAAAGCTGCAAAAATCAATATTTCTGATTAACATAGGACCAAAACTATGGGTAATATGAAATTATCACCCAATTCAAGTGGTTTTTTTGCCCAGCCAATTTTTTTCATCATCATTCATCAGATATCCAGAAGCACAACTCTAAATGGATGCTAATGTTGTTGTGTATCTGCTTAAATTATTTGTTAACATGTTAACCATACCAACTTTGGCTAATAATTACCAAATGCAGCTTTAAAGTTGTTTTTACTTCATTAAATTTTTTGTCTTTTATTGTTATGGTTTTAGAGGTTGGTAATGCTTCAGTAAATTATTTTGTCCTTAAAAGTTGATACTAACAGTCATTGTTTACAATCATATCACTCATACTTTCTCCATTTTAAGATCCTCAGATTCCTTGATCACTGAAAACTGAAACTGAAGCAAGAAAAAAATCTCTGTTTGTTGTATTTTTTGCTTTAGAAGTTTTGCTTAACATCTGTGAGTTAATAATAGTTTAAAATGTAATGTTTATATAATAGTCTCAAGCCTTCATATATTATCATTCATGACAATGAAGAGGTTCTGTAACTCACCTTAAATTGGTGTTAGGATATACAACTCCATTCAAAATGATGTTCAGATGATTCCAAATCCTCCTGTTGTCTGATTCATTTACAGAATGTATTTACAGAAAATGTGATGTGTAGTAACAGCACTAAATTGTGTCATCATACCTGCAGAATTCTGAAGTTGAAGGGAAAGAGGAACTCAGAGCCAGAATGAACAAAACACCCCAGATGATCTATCCATTCATCCTTCGTCACTTCCTCTCTTAACTCCAGTGTTTAGTTGACTAATGGATGACCCTGCAGTCAGTCTGAGCATAATCAGGACACTTTGTGTCTAAAACACCAACCATTAACATAGTAACTCTATAAGCTGTTAGCTTTAATGCATCAAAAGCCTGACAGACAATGTTGAAACTGACTGACTCATCCACAGGGGAAAGGATTAATGAGATTAATATTCAAGAGGATAAAAAGCCAAAGGCAAACACACAAATATAACAGAATACGTAACAGACAGACACGACATTTGGGAATTATGAAGGAAAAAGTGAAAATGTACTGTATTCAAATTGGGTTGTACTTGATTCAGGATGAGAAAGAAATGGTTTAAAAAAATGTGCTGATTATTGTGTACATCAATTGGGTATTATGACAAACATTTTCAATATTATTAAGATTATCTTTCTTCATTTAACCGTTTTAACTCTACCTACAGTAGATCCTCTGATGGGAAATTTGAGAAAAGATTGCAATCATGTGGTCCAGGTTCCCAAAAAGCATCTGAGCTGTCATGATCCCTGGACTTTGTATATTTCTGTTTTTTGTTTCCTGTTTTATTTTGTAATCTGTGCTTGTGTTCACGTGTTTCTTTGCCTTCCTGTCTTTGTCGGGTTCCCTCCTTGATTAATTGTTTGTTTCCCCTCGTTTGTTTTCCTTGTGTGTGTATAAAAAAATTCCTTCCCTTAATCTGTTGTCAGATCATTGCTTTTTCTACACCCCCTGGTTTTTTGGTTGTTGGTTATTTTTCAATAAACCCATCTTGTTCTCTGGAAACTGACGGTATGCATTTTGGGTCCTTCTTCCTGCTGCCTTATGGCAAATTGCTACATTAGCACTACAAAAGAGGTGAAAAAAATGTACTTGCTCTACTGCACACATTATTTCTGCAACTTAGCACATTTTGCCCATATCATGTGAGAGGACCATGAATTGATTTGTTTAAGACTGTGCCTTAAATTGTGTCATGGTAGTGTTATGAGGCCATCCTCTATTCTTTGATTTATTGGATGTCATTGCATGTTTCAAGAAGTTAAAATTACTTCAGTATCGTGCAAAATGGAAATGTGAAAGCTAAACAGTAGCCATAATACTGACCAGTACATATATTTCAAACTCAGCAATATTAAATGCCTATAGGCAATAAAGTTATGAACACAGTTAAAGAATGGGTTCACATTTTTTTGAAGAATGTTTTAAAGAAATGCTCACATACATTCTACATTCCTTTAACTTTAACTTCGATTTTTGATTCTGCCATTGGTACTTACCATAGTACTTACTTATAGCACTTGTGATTCATCACCAGCCCTTACAATGCTGATGAGACATCTTGTTGTTTTCGATCATGGTTCTATGCACTTTATGTAAAGCTCTTATTTGGAAGTCGCTTTGGAAAAAAGCGTCTGCTAAATGCCTAAATGTAATGTAAATGTAACTCCATGAGGCTTCAACAGTGTGAGTTAAACAAATCAAATGACAAAACAAATCTTCCAAAGTTACTGTCTTTTAGTATGTAATTGCCTACTTCTTTTACCATCCCTTTTCTGAGGAAACACTGAAAATAGAAATGTTGTACTAAAAAGAGTTACCCATTACACATTAAAATACCCATTTAATTTGTCTAACTATTTTGATGTACATATGGGAAATAAATTAGTGAAATGAGTAGGCTATTTTACAAGTCTATGTGGAAGACCCAGAAATATAATTTACTGAACTCAAATAGTGAAGAGTAGAACCACAACATGCGTACAGTAGCAGGATTAAGATGGTACCTACAAACAGAAACTGGGTCAATATCTTAGATAAAAATAATAATAATCACATAAAAGCAAGTCTATAAAAATGGGTTTTAAGAAGTGATTTAAAGGAAGATACTGATTCTGCGAGCCTTATCTCCTCAGGCAGGTCGTTCCAAAGCCAAGGGGCCCTTATAGCCTTTAGATAGCCTTCACCTTTAGATTTAAGCCTCGACTTTGGAACGCGAGATCCCCACCCGAGGATCTAAGGCTGGGAACTGGCTCTTATGGGGTCAACATTTCTGCTATATAGCTTGGGGCCAGACCCAGACGTGCTTTAAAAGTGATCAGTAAAATCTTGAATTGAATTCAATGAATTCTAAATTGAACAGGGAGCCAATGGAGAGAAGAGACAGACATACGGACGGAGAGTTGATAGTGAACTGAAGCTTGAGAGGACCCGAATGAGTTGCGGCCACGAGTCTAGTGGAAAACTGACAAGGACAATGATGGCCGGACTGAGAACCTAGCCTCAGCTAGCAACAGTGGGGAGGCTGTGTTAGCACTTCTGGCGTCGACGCGATTACGCGTCTCCGGTTTGGTAGTGGAACCGTGCTTTAATTTGTGGGAGACGGGACGAGTAGGGCAAGACTGGGTTAACCCATACACTACATCACGTAGGTGAGTTTTCCTGTTTAGACACACTAGGATAAGGGGCTGGTTCCGCCTATGTATGGTTCTCTTTGTGGCTCAGTTATGCAGGAGGTTTTGTTGTTTCTTTGTTTTATAAGATTAGAAAAGACAGTGGGGAATTTGTTTTGCTAGTTTCTTACAGTTGGATCCAGCCCACGGTCCTGACTCTCCTCCACCCTTTTGGTGCGCTTTATGTATATTGTTCTATCGGAGATCTGTCGATTAAACTTACTTTTTGTGCTTTACCTTTTGTCTCAGCTCCATCTATTTGTTGTCTATCGGTTTATGTATTACACACCTTCTTAGCGAAGGGACGAAACACCTCACCTGGTCTCGTCTCCTCTGAGCTGCCTCAGCCTTCACCTGGTCCGCTGCCACCGCAGCCATCTTCGGTTCCTGCTTCACTGCCACCGCAGCCATCTTCTGTGCCTGCTCCGCTGCTGCCGCAGCCGTCTTTTGTGCCTTCTCCGCTGCAGCCGCAGCCATCTTCAGTGTCTCTTCAGTCTCTGCTGCAGCTGTCTTCAGTGTCTCTTCAGTCTCCGGTGCAAGTGCAGTTGTCGCCAGGGCCTCTGCTGCTTCTGGGGCCTCGCCAGCCTCCTGTGCCAGGTCACTGCCGGTCTCCAGCCCGTCCGCCTGAGCGCCTCCAGGGTCACTGTAGGTCTCCAGCATGTCCACCCGAGCGCCTCCAGCCCGTCCGCCCGAGTGCTTCCAGGGTCGCTGCCGGTCTCCAGCCCGGCCGCCGGAGCGGCTCCTTCATTGCTGCTCCAGAACAGAATTTAAAATCCTTCTCCTTACATTCAAAGCACTTAATGATCAGGCACAATCATATCTCAAAGAGCGCATAGTACCTTATCACCCTACTAGAGCACTGCGCTCCCAGAATACAGGGTTCCTTGTAGTTCCTAGAGTCTCTTAACTTAGAATGGGAGCCAGAGCTTTTGACTATCAAGCTCCTTTTATGTGGAACCAGCTTCCAGTTTGTTTACGGGAGGCAGACACCCTCCTCATATTGAAGAGTAGGCTTAAGACTTTCCTCTTTGATAAAGCTTATAGTAGGGCTGACTCAGGTGA
>JAVQJD010000703.1:0-15993 GCA_036023655.1 Nannoperca australis
AATGGCTCACACCCAAACACATCAGCTGCCTGCCACATCTCAATCTTTCTGTCTGCTGTGCATGGAGCATGGAGAAAGGGGAATGACGTCTCATTCCTGATCTGGTCAGACTGACAGGAGCGCCATATTTCACTCCACACACACAAACACTATCATGCACCCGCACACACACACACACACATGCACACGCCCTGACCCCTCTCCTCCTTGAGATGCGCTGTTAAAGGAGAGATAAAATTGAGGAGGTGATGAATTTACTGGAAGAGTGCTTTGTCCCCTGTTCTGTTCCCATCATCGTTGGCTGAACACGGGACAGGATGATAGATGTCCAACCCCTCCTCAACCCTCCACCCCGATCCCACAATCCTGCCAGTGCTTAATGGGGCATTCCAATAAACCTACATTCAATCTACACATTACTGGTACAGCCCAGCCAGTTATTACTTTCTTATGGAGTCTGTGCCAATCTGAAAGTTAAATCTGAGATGGAATCGATAAGAGCAGGATGAATGACTTGCAGAGTAAATTATAGACATAACCTCTTCCACTCATCCCTTTGACACAAAAAAAAGAAAACAAGGAACAAACAAAAGATTTGAGATAGAAATATGATTCCAGTGAGAGGCATTAGCAGTAAACTCTGGGATTATTAAGGTTTATCGCTGCGTTATGACAGCTTAAGCTGATGGTAATTCTTCTTCCGTCCAAACATGTAATCAAATGCTGTTTCGTCTGAGTGCTGCCAAAGCAAATGTAAATAGCCATTAGCATCAGTCAGGAGCGAGAGAGGTCAATGGTGGCCCATACAAAGACAGATATATTCAAAACAGCTCCAGTCTGTTCACTAATGCTGAGCGATGCTCTCTTAAATACATGCATTTATGTATTACATATATTTACATATTTACATTTTTTTGTTGGCTTTTTAATTCAATTTAAAAACCAAGGAATGAAACAGACCATAGACACATACCTTATTTCAACATAAGATAATGTGTGTTGGACATGATGTTTGTTAACCTAAGACCTGTATCTGTTTGTGAATATGTTCTCTGGGTTATGACATCTGATGATGCGCCTTTGCGTTTACACCTACAATTAATAAATAGCTGCATTTTTATGTAGTGCCAAAGTGCCCCGTATACACACACACACACACACTGCGAGTTACCATGCAAACTGCTGTCCTGACTATTATGAGCAATTTTGGGTTCAGTGTCTTTCACAAGGACACTTCAACATGTGGACTGTGGACCGCCAGTGCTTTGAAAACGGATGACCCACTGCTGAGCCGCAGCCACCCCACTAATTAGCATGTGTGATGCACTCATAGAAGAAAAGGGCGGGGTCAAGTGACCTTTCACCATGTTGGGTAGATTTGTGCTTGTTGAGATCAGATGACATGTAAACCAGACCGCCTCCAGATGTAGTCTAGGTGATCAGATTGCATTCTGTTTGCAATGTCTTTTACAGCTGGATTAACATGTTTCTCCTGGACCTGATACATAATACATGTTAATACCAGGTGGAAAAGAAAACAACTGTGCGCATGTATTTACATTAAAGTACAAGTGCAGTTATATTATACAACAAAAAAGTCAAACTAAACAGCAAACAAAATATTTTAAAAGCCTAATCAATAAGCCTTCAGAAATATGGTGAAACAAAGTGAAATTTGAAGAACTTCTTATATCGAGGAATAATATAAAAATTAAGAATACTCATGAGGCAAACACTGGTGCTAAGCAAAGCACTAAATGAAGGGGGGCGGATAAACAGACAGGGATGAGTGTTTTCCAGAGGGAGAGAAAAACAAGGGAAGAAAGATGGATAGAAAAGGAGGAGGGAAAGAGAGGGAGAGAGAGAGAGAGGTTGTGGTGAAACTGCCAAGTACATAAAACCCATCTTCCATTTGAGTCTGCTAAATGCAAATAAACAAAGACTGCTTACAGCATGATTGATGAGCACATCAGGCTGCTGTCTCTCACTCTCCTGCTTGTGCTCAAATGCACACAACCACACACACACACACACACACACACACTAATTGAGCACCCTTTCTGAATCAACCGATGTGACTAGATTTAGTTCTATTTGTTGTGGTGTTTTTGCAGTTGGCGTGTGTGTTTGTGTGTGTGTGTGTGTGTGTGCGTGCGCGCGCTTGTGTGTTGACAGAGGTGTAAACTGCAACAACTATTGCTGGTTATCAAGATAAAAACACACACAGTTGTTGAGAACACACACATCATAGCAAATCCATGATGCTGGGGCTTCTTTTACTGGAACGCGGCAACACAACACATAAATATGAAACACAAAAAGCTACATACACACACATTCTTCAGTCTTGCTATGCAAAACAGAGTCAGAGAAAAACAAAGAGTTGAACTTAAAGGGCACAGAAAACCTTTAGCTTCAGAGCAAGTGGAGGAGACAAACAACAAGCCAACAAACAAGCAGCCAAAGGGCCAAATCCCTCTCCTTCCCTAACCTTCAGCCCACACCGAGCTGATCTGGGGTCAGCTACAATGGAAAGCAAATCTCCCAGAGCGCTTGGCCGACTTAAGCGACACACGAGAGATAAAAAAACACAACAAAGAGAAGGCATTTATCTCCAGCTGGATGTTAGTTGCTTCCCGCAGACCAAAGCAGGTCACTGCATTCGTACGGAAAGCCACTGGGGCCATTTGCATCTGCACAGTTAGTCTGGCTGCTATTAGGGAACATTAGCCTTAAAAAGATTCGGAATCAATAGCATTGTTATTGTTTTTTTATTATTGCTTTTGCTATTATTAGAATTGTTGTTTAGAAGTTGGACGGCCAATAGGGACACAGGTCACCAGGCCCACAAAACTGTCCTATTAGAGCTGAGCTTTTAGGGTCAGTGGCACACTTCAGATATGTATGTGTGTGTGTGTGTGTGGGTACGAACCGAACAGCTGTAGCTAAACACATGACATCCACCACCCTCACACATGTAAATACAACTTCCCATTAAAGATCAGTTTGTTTCTAAATGTTAAACAGCAGCGTCTGATACTTGAGCTTCAGTGCTGATACTTTGCAACTAAATCACCCCCGACCCCTTTATATTTATAATGTATTTATTTATTTATAGGACATCACACATTCTTCTGTGAATGCACCAGTGTTAGCCAGTGAGATCCTTTTCAGCTCTTAGTGAGTAAGATGTTCTAAAAAACAATAAAATCTGCAGACAGTAAGGTAGACAACAGTTATAGCATCATCCTCTATTGTAGCCAAGAAAAATTAAGCAACAAAAGACAGCAGTGCTATTATTAACCAATCCAGCACACAATAGCCAAGCAGGACAACATTAAGTGGTATGACAAATACAATGTTAAAAAACACATCATTAATCTAATAGAAAATTTAATGAATGGCAAAAGCTTAAACGTTACAACACACATGTTTATGTGGAAATGTTAATACCTTCAGTTAATACTCATTTACAGGAAGGTGTGCTGTGTAATAATGTTAAATAAAATAGTGTAACATTACAAGACATTGTAGTGGCAAAGCAAATGTGACTCCGTGTCAAGCTGATTCACAGGAGGCAAGGCTGAATTACTACGAGAGAAAAGTGGGCAACTTGCCGGGGCCCCAGACCCCCAAAGAACCCAGAGGTCTCGGATTACTGTAGTATGGGATGATTTGGGAATGTGCATCACTAAAGGACAATATCAGTCTTATCAATTGTTGTAGAGGGGAACAAATACAGCTGTGTAAAACTTAAATTATCACAATTTAAGTAACACTGCAAAACTTGTGGCCTGGTAATAATTCAAGATAGGTACTGTTGGGTTTAAAATACACTTCTACTTTGCACTGTACTTGATGGGTACTTGTGTACACTAACGTGTGCTTATTTCTGCCCCAGTCGGTTGCTCTGGTCACAAACTGAGGCAAGAGGAACAAAGAGAAAAGCAGTGTGATAATAAACAAATTTTTTTGGGACCAGCCAAAGCCTCACAACTGAAATCTACACAGTAAGTTTAACTCTGCACTGTACACACACCAGCCAATACATTAATGCATGTAAAGCAAGGGAACAATACATTCATGCATACAAAGCAAGGGAACAATACATTCATGCATGTAAAGCAAGGGAACAATACATTCATGCATATAAAGCAAGCGAACAATACATTCATTCATATAAAGCAAGGGAAACATCGTTTTTAATTCAATCTGAAAGCAACTGAATGGTCAGACCAATAATTCAGTCCCAACGTTTTTGCATTTTACTCTTTTCTACACTATATGCACACACTTAAGTCAGTACTCAGAGTACTGAGGTTCCCTCCACAGCACAGTCTTTCTCCTTCACACACACACACACACACACACTAAGTTCATTAGGCCTGTCTACCTGTGGTTCACACCAGTGATGCCTAGATGTTCTCTGTGGGTTACCATCTATTTGTAGCCTAGTGGAGGTGGAGGTGGTCTCCACAGGCTAATTACTCCATTTAGTGTTAAAGTGAGCTGCAGTTCAGGTAGAGCCAAGGAAAAGTAATTATGTGGACAAAAACAAGGGCCCGCTGCAGTTAGACCAAGTTTTAACAGTAATAACAGCTTTTAAAACTTCCCCATCCACATTCAAAAGAGACGCTTTTGGGAGATTATCATGCAAATATAAAGAAAATAAAAATAAAAATGTATTCAATTGAAAAAGAAATACAGAACAGGTAAGCTGGTTTGGAATAGGTTACTATAATCATTTTCAACAGCCCTCTGATAGGCAAAACCTCTTCCAACATATGCAAACTAAAGAAATAACAGGACAAGAGAAGTGACAACACTCACTCCAATGAGAAGCCAAAGGCTGAAAAACAAAGAGTGAGAGTGACAGGTCCAGTAAAGTGTGCTTTATCTCGAGGAAGTGTAAATTATTCTATGAATAATGCTTTTTCAAGAATTGTAACATTGGTGATCTCAGCATGAATGTAGCAAAACACTGATCATATTGGTATGGAGAGTTGTGAACCTGTGTGTCATTTAAAAATTAGACAATATGTGGAAATGTACTGGAGTCAAATCGAGCAGCTTTTTTACTTGATTAAATGGACTTGACCACAACCACAATCCTAACATATGTCAAACTGTTTGTTTCGCACCACTCTGACAGGCAAACCATTATCCACAGATACATTTACTGCTGGGCTCAGCCAAACCTACTGTGTCCAATGAGCATTTCTCTGATGTCCATAGAGGGCAGATTGCCATAAATTATATAGAAAATGATAAAAGACACTTCCTATAGGTTCATCTTTTTCCTCATGGTACAATCATGATTACAGAGGAAACACAACCTGGTGGTAGCTAATGCAACAACCCTTCTTGTAGTGCATATCTGGCAATATTATAATAATAATACATACAAATCTAAGAACTGTAACCCTGTAAACTTGGCTCAGGGTGATTTGAAGTATTATTTATGCATTCCCTTTATTTTCAATGACGAACTGTAAGTGTGAGTAGAGTTGGAAGAAACAAATTCATGTTAATCTTCAGGAATTGTTCCTCAGCTTCAGATTGACTCATTTCCAAAAGCCTGTGTGAGTCTACAAGATCAAGTACATTAAAAAAGGCCAGACACAAACACAATTTACTGTTGTAGTTCAATGTGACCGGCAACTCAATCAAAGCCAAACCTCGATAAGGTAAAAACCCTCCGAAAAAACTGACAAACTTTGTAATAAAACTTTAATTTGGCTTTTATGTCAGACAGTAAGTAAAGTAATCATCCCATCTACTCACTCATAGATATACATAAATGCATGAAAATAGTTTTTGATCTAAAGCAAAGTCTTCTATTTACTGCCACACATTATGCAAATAGAAAGCAAATGGTCATTAAACGGCAGAGTGAGCCCGAGCTCACTGCTGTGCCACATTGTGCCGATGGTGCTTTCATGTCTAATCAAAGACGAAAAAGCCAAGTTACTATCAGTGATATCAAAGGCCTCTTCTGAAACACAATATAATTTTATATCTATCCCAATTACGGGACTTTTTTTCTTGCATGATCAAAACAACTGAGAGCTTGCTTCAAAGAAAAAGAGACATTTAGTTAGTTAGCAGTTAGTTTGAGTGTGTGTGACACAGAGGAGCATCTGCAAACCAACACACACACACTAATAATACGAGTACACCGAAGTCAGAGTACAAGCACTGGATTATTTCTTCAATTGTTTGGAAGTTTCAGTTGTTTCAGTAACAACTATGAGAAACAAAAGAAAAAGACAAAGTTGTCAAATGCCTGAACCCAAGCACAAGAACAATACTATGTAAATATCTCATATCTAACATGGGCAAACATTAGATGTAAATCAAGAATACGTAAACACGACTATGAATGACACATCAGTTCAAACTAAAGTACGGACGTGCAACTCATAGCTTTTGTCTGAGCTATACATATATATATATATATATATATATATGGAACTAATATATTAGTTTAGTTTAAAATAAGAATTACTTCATATATCAAGTTCAACACATTAGTAACAGTAAACTCTTTGAAAATGACTTTTCATCCATTGCAAAGGTCTGGCATTTTGTTTGAACTGGTCAGAACTCTACTGCGTCTCACAAGCCGAATGTGCTCTCTGTGTATATTTCTATGATTAGTTCAGTGGCACTGGCCCTCATGGGGGATGTCTAGAACCACTACCTGGAGACCTGGAGGAAACATGTGGAATGGAACTAAAATGTGGGAACAAACCAAACAAGAAAGCTATGATGCAAGGTTTCAAGATTCTCAAAATGGGCAAATATAAATATCAAGACTCCATCTTACTCTGGAGTTCACTGGGCCTTTTCTCTTTTGTGTCAAAAAGGGGTTTTAAAACCTTAACTCCCCACAGCAAATGCCATGTACTTATTGAGTGTTGTTACGGCCATGAACAACAAGCTAAATCACAAAACGTGTCAGTGTAATAGGGTTGAATAAAGTTTCAATAAAGACGATTCAATCTGGATAGAAGTCACAGCAACAGCCAGCGTGATTTCAGCTCTACAAAATAAACAAGATGAGCTCCACTGCCCCATTTTCCTCTAACTTTTCTATATTTCTTCATTCCCAGTGACGCGCACAATCTTTGTCTCTGCCAACTCCCTCTACTGGCCTGAGGAGACTGGGTGAAGACCGCCATGTGTGTCACCAGCTGCTTCTCTTCCACTGACAGCCTGGACATCTTGGTAAGTTTGAGTTTCAGGACAGAAGGGCAACTGACTCATGAAAACTGGCTCAAGTGTCTGCCGTGGTGGGCAACAAGTGTTTGGCCTCCAAATTCTACAGAAAACTTCCATTGAGGGCATTGAAAGAAAAATGTGTTCCTCAGCTCCTTCTAGGCTTCTTCCATTTGACCAAATATTGATTCTCTGTCTCCAGTAAGATAACAGTGAGCAGTAAAGCAAAGATCACCTCCAACATTATAGCCAGCTATGTAAGCTTTAGAGTTGGGCGCCTCTGCATTGCGGGGATGTCAGAACAGTAAGGGGGCAGCTTGGGGACAATTGTAGTCTTTCAGTACATACTGTATAGCTGGCAGTTCTGTGGCATTACAAACAGCTAGAAGGAGATGCAACACCTCGCCACAGGCACTCTGCTGCATGCTGTAGCCCTAAACTCAGCCTGAAGAGAGAAGCAGGGTCCATACACTGTTTTTAAGCTAGACTATTTGTGAGGCAGTCCAGTTTATTCTGCTTGTAATACTAGTACCAGCCTACTTTCCTATCATCTCTTTCCCTTTTGATGTTTTCCTTGTGCTGTGCATTATGGCCAGCGTTTCTACAGTGCATGTAGGGACCGGAGCTCTCTGTGTAGACATGCGTGGAGCAGTGTTGTAAATCCAAACAAGCACTCAAGTCCCGGAGGGCCTGCAATTGCCAAGCTCAGCTGGTCAGCAGAGGACAAATGTAGTGAAACTGTACAAAATATACCATTAATTTATAATACAGTCGTTTATTCCTCTGTTCTAGACTGCCAACCTGTCTGCAGTGTCCCAGCGGACACCTAAATGACTAAATCATTCCTACATGAATAATCTGGAGAGTAAAAACATGGTAAAACAATCCCTTGAATGGCTTGTGAGGCATCACTGGAACATGTCGTATTCAGGCTGCTGAATTTCTTTTTTGATTAATCATCAAAGTTGAAAAATGACCATCACAAGATCCAAGTCCAAGCATCCAAGGCATTGTCAAAATTGTTTTTGATAAATATTTTGACTATCAACTAATTGTTTTCAGCTTTTAATAGTTTAGAAAAATAACGGTACTTTCATGAAAACTTGACTTAGTAACAAGTGCACTTGCTGACGTAGGAAAAAGTCACGTGACTTAAAGGGCTTTTGCTGAGCAATCAGTGACATGTACCCAGCACTATACATGTTAATGCCACCTGATTTCCATAATGGTCCCATGGTTCCCCAGTATTGATAACAGCTTCCAGCAAACCTTTCACCGCAAGCAGCACCAGCAGTACCAAAACTCAAATATGTGTGAGCGAAGCGAGGACGTCCTTATTGATTTCACTGTGCAGTTGCACAGCCATGACACCCCTTCTGTAACTAAGCTCAGCTTTTTCAAACTTAAGCCATAGCAGCCAATAATGTAAAACAGCAAATGAGGTCATCTCTGTTTCCTGCAAGGCTCCACTAATGACTGGGGAAGTCAAGCCACTGCCCTGGGGCCTCCGAGCGTCTGGGACCCTCTTTCATTGTGGCTCAGTTAGTTTGTGGTATAATGTATTACACATTTGTTGGAATATGGAGTTCACTTTATTTTACAGGGTTACTTCAATTTCCTAATATCTTCAAAGAGATTTCCTGAAAATACCGTTGTTATTTGATGCTATTAATAGGGAAAATAGTACAAGAATTATTAATACACTGAGATTATCTCAGTCTTTAGAGATACGTCTTTCATTGTCAAGAATCCACATCACTACACTTTACAAGGTTGGATCAACCTCATCACACCACAGACGCCCCCACTTGCCGTGTATTATTATTATTATTATTATTCAGCAATAAGAAAATCCTCCTTCCTGTTCAGAAGAAAACAGCATAGCCTACTGATTTGGATAAGGTAATACCTTTTGTGCATCAGTAACTAAAGCAATGGACAGATGCATGGATATCATTACATCTACAGGCAATTCAAATGGGACTTGTGGTACAACAGGACACAATACAACTTAGTGATTATATAACTCATTATAACTTATATAACTCATTGATTATGAGTGTGAGTCAAGCGTATCGTGTGTACCTCTTGTTGTGTCTGTTTTTCTTGTGGTTGGTTCATAAAACAAACCAGTTGTTAGGATTGTGGTTGTAGTATAAGCAGTAAACACACTTAAACTGAAGCAATGTGGTTAAAATATGTATTATTTGTTTGTTTATTTTGAATATTTCCGCATACATTTGTGATTTTTTTTCCTCCATATTTTACGACTTTAATCTCAGAAGTTCTCTGAATATTACCGCCCTCCCCAGGTCCATAGTGGGGTTTTTTTATCTAGTAGAGTCAGTACACTTCCTATTAACCAGTTCCAATTAACATCTAGTGTAACGTAGGATATTTTAGTCACACAAACACAATAGCTATAAGGACATTTGGATTGAAAGATATCAGCATATCAACAGTATCTGCTGCACTAACAGCCTCACCTCTTCTGGTTTCAGGCTTTCCACCACATTTGCATTACATGAATGGGGCTGATGGGGGCAAATGTAACATAAAAGACTGTTCAATTCATGTCAGTCATGAGGTCATTGATGAATGATATCAAAGATACTATAATTAAATCATATTTGACATGATGTGATGCTTTTTTGTGTGTCTTATGATAACTTTGGACAAATGTGAAGTGTCACGCACACACACTTAGTATATTTCCCCCCACCAGAATGAAGTTGTACTTTCTTCCCTCTTGGCCTGGTGTTGTGAAATGAGCTCAGCAGGGTGAAAGATCCTCTCTGATCTCTCACAGAGAGGAGGCAAACAGGAGAGGAAGGGTAAGGAGGACAGAGGTTGGAGGGAGGGATGAAGGGAGGACAAAAAGAGGACAGATGGGAAAAAATGGGCATCCCAACTTTAAATTTAGGGATGCACCTATGTGCTTTACCAGAACTGGTATCAGAATCTACCTCAGGGGAGAAAATGTTCTATCCCTTACAAGTTTGATGAGACATCTTGTTGTCTCAAGACGTGTTCCTGCTCAACCGCCAATGTTGCTATTACTTTTATACTGCACTACTGTATGTTCACCTTTCTCCTGCTCTCTCTCCTGCCCCCCCTGCATCATCTGCACCTACAGCCTGGTTCTGCTTGAGGTTTCTACCTGTTAAAAGGGAGTTTTTTCTTGCCATTGTCGCCTAGTGCTTGCTCATGGTGGGATTGTTGGGTCTTTGTGTGTGTCGAAGTTGGTCTCGACCTGCTCCATGCGATAGAGTGCCCTGAGATAACTTTGTTATGATATGGCGCTATATAAATAAAATTGAATTGAATTGAATTGTTGTTTTCCATCATGGTTCCATGCACTTTATGTAAAGCTCTTATTTGGAAGTCGCTTTGGATAAAAGCGTCTGCTAAATGCCTAAATGTAATGCCTAAATGTAATGTAATGTAATGCCTAAATGTAATGTAATCCCTAGTTGGACTGATATGCATGTTTGAATACCTTTTAAATATAAATACGACAATGATCAATAACATTTTCCATTCATTTTTACACAGAGCAAAAGGACTTAGTGTTTTAAAAGGCTCTGAAACAGCATTTAGATCAGAGATGGGCAACAATGTGTGAGACACAGCCATGTGTCACACCAGGTGATTCCACTGATTACCTTCCAACCAGAGAGGAGGTAAAAGTAATCAGTGAAATAAGCCTCTGTGGCATTTGCTTGAAATGAAAATCTGCAGTGCATGAGCATCCATCACTGATTGAACATGTCTGCAAATAGAAACTCATGGAACAAGAGTGGTGCTCAGACCTAGTTTAGATTTTGCACTTTAATCCATCATCCAGCCCCAGTGGAGGGGGAGTCATTCTTTTTTGGTTCTGGTATGAACCCAATATAAAACTAAAACACAGAAAAATACATGTGCATGTACACGTACTTGTATGAAACCCGATGAAAATGGTGCAACAGAGGAGTTCAATTAATTGGCTAAATTAGACTTTGACAGACATTTTCACATCCTGTCTGGTTAGAAAAGCAGTGTCGAATCATCCCAGGAAGAAGTCTCACCTGAGTGGCTTGTCGACGTTTGTTCTTGAGTACGGCTCTAATGGTCTCATTAATGCCTCCAGTGGCAGAACAGGGAGCAGAGACCCTCAGAAACTGAGCTTCTCACTAGCTATACATGCAGTGGAATGGACAGGAAGTCGCACCAGAAAGATGCAAACAAGATGTCGTACTTGAAAACGCAAAGTCCCACAAAGGACAACTTTATGCTTTATCATGTTTTGAAACGGTATGTTGCGGCTTTACAAAAGGAAAGACTTCAAGGACGAGAACTAAGTGCATGTTTTGGCAAATGTACAGCTGGTTAACTGGTGTAGAACTGCTTCTTCTTCTTCTTGTGCTGCTGAAGTTATGTGTAAAGAAACTTACATTCGTATCGACTTTCTCCGGTCTCCTCCGGCGGACTTCAAAACAGCCTCTCTCTTGGTAACTGATGGCTTGTTGCCAAGCTGTCACTCCGATCAAAACTGGCCAATAGAAACGTGTCAACCATCTTTCTGTGTAGGTCCCGCCCACGGAATACAGCGGAACCAGAAGCACAACTTTTAGATTCGCAAGCAAAACTTTAGGTTTTGCCAGAAAAAGTGTGGAAAGTTTCTCTCTCAAACCATTTTTTTGACTGCTTAAAAAAGACACAAAAATAGCTCCATATAACACTACTGTACAGTGTAAAGTTTGTTTACCAGCGTTGAAAATGCTGTCAACATCAAAATGCTCGATGTCAAACCTGAGGAAACATCTACAGGTCAGTTCCTGTAACTGCAGTTAGTCACAATATAAAGTATCCTAGGCCTACCTCTCTGCACAGCATGTAATGTAGCTCTATATTTAGCTTGCTGTCCGTCTAGTAGCTGTACATTTAGGTTTAATCTCCATTAATGACTAGCTAGCTAGTAGCTAGCTAACAGACGGAGAGCTGCACCTCCATTTATAAATGCCTGGACAGAAACTCTTAGAAGCTAACGGAAGTCCTCCTTGAATAGTGATTGTTCTCCCATGAACATTCACTTACTGTTTTTATTAAATATTGACTCAGAGAGGTCATTAGGTTGTGACATTTCTACAGGGCACCAACAGCCTAAATAATTTGATGCTAACTATGCTACATACTGTGCTTTTTGCTGGCACACAACGACGCTTGTTGCCAGTTTGGTCTGTTAGTGAAGGACGAGGCAGATTCTCCCGTTTTCTTCTCCACTAAATCAAAATGAACAGTAGCCACCACCTAGTGGACAAATCTGAGGATTTTTTAGTGGTTTGACCTGGATGTGATTTGACTTCTCTAAAATATATTTAATATAAAACACACATTAACATGGTTGATCATTGGATGTAAACCGTATTCTATATAGAATATCACTTTATTTCAAAATACTAATAACATGCATGCATATATAGGCTACACTGGGGGAGACAGTAATCAGTGTTGAGAACTGTTGGGAGATTTACACTGCCTGGTTTAAATTGATTTTGTAGGACTTTTCAGCTTTATTGCCCAGTTTAAAACATTTGTTAAAGTAAAGTTATCAAAAAGTAATCAAATGTAATAAGTTACATTACTTTAATGAAGTAATCTAGTAGTTACATTACTCATTTCTTTTTAAACAGGGTAACTAGTAATCTGTAACCTATTAATGAGTCTTCAGTCTTTCAAGAAAAGACTGAAGACTCATTTGTTCCGGGAATACAACAAATGTGACACATTGGCTCCATAAAGTACTGCATATCGTGTGATATTATATTAGAATTGTTGTCTAGCTTGATTGTACTGTGATTGATTATGAACGGACATAATCTCTTTCTAGATTTAATGCTCTTTTCGATTTTGCCACTGTCAGCGATGTACTTACCTATAGCACTTGTGATTCATCACCAGCACTCATATTATTTGATACAATATCTTGTTGTTTTCTTCCATGATTCTATGCACTTTATGTAAAGCTCTTATTTGGAAGTCGCTTTGGATAAAAGCGTCTGCTAAATGCCTAAATGTAATGTAATGTAAGAGAGAACAGGTGAGCAATGAGTGAGCAGGGGCTGGAGACAGATACGGGCAGAGGGAGTAATGCAGAGGGCTGGGGATGAGAGTATGGCCAGTGTGTGGCTGCAGGAAGGGACTGAGGGGTTATGCTAAATCTTCTTTCTTTCGTTACAGTTTCCCATATTTTTGCACTGCTGCCAGTTTCATCTGAAAACATCTCCATCAATGGAACCAGAGGAGCTCTGTGGCTCTGGCCATGCAAGCACACCTTCAATGAACCGTTTCATCCTGAGGAATGTTTCATATACTGGCAGGGCCAAAATAATTCTAAAATTGTTGTACATTTTTATGCAAAAGGAAAAGAAGACTTTCTACATCAAAACCTGTCATTTAAAAATCGAACAACAATCTTCCCTGATCAATTATCTTCTGGAAACTTCTCACTCGTAATTGAGCCGCTAATGCTGAAAGATGATCAGACCTCCCTTGAGGTTGTTTTGTTTGGAAGCCAAAAAACAAAGAAGTTCTGCCAGACAATTCTGTATGTAGCAGGTATGATGATCTGTACTTTCCTGTTTGTAACAAATAAACTTATTTTAATAGCATTTAAATTAAATGACTTTATATATCTGAATTGAGCAATAGTATAATTTATTTCCGTTCTTATATCCTACATGTAAAGGTATATATAAATATGTGAAATAAAGTTGATTAAAGCCTTTTGTGGCTCCAGAGGGCAGTGTGAAGTCTGATAAATCGCCTCAAGTGATGTCAGTTAAGTCAGTGTCAGTTGGGGATGAACACTACCAGTTTGTAAATGAAAAGAGACTTTGACGAGGAATTAAAACGACGATGTTTCCATTTTGATCATGAGTCTGACCATGTTATGAGTCATTGGCGTACTCAATCAGAAGATTTTAGTTGTTTTTTCTCGTGATTAAGTTACCAGACATTCCTAAATTTATTTAATGATCTATTTATTATGTCATTTTTGTATGCTTATCTTTCTTGTTCATCTAAAATGTACATGAATGTCAATATATTCATACACATGAAAAACCTGGCTAAACTAATCCTGACCTTTTTCCAGCTCCTTTTCAGAAACCTAACATTGAGATAAACCAAACAGAGATGACAGCAATCTGCAGAACAATGGGTGGTTACCCTAAACCTGAAATTATATGGAGCTCTGGGGATGGAGGGACTGACCTGGAACCACACAAAGCACAAACCACTATGGAAACTGAAAAAGATGGAACATACACCGTCACCAGCACAGCCAACATCACAGGGTTACAGAATGTGACCTGCAGAGTCTACAACCCTACTTCAAACCAGACTAAACACAGCACACCTTTCAAGACTTCCCCTACAGGTGCTTAAATGTTTACAATTTATTTGTAAATTTGTGACCAAAGTTACAGTTGTAGTTTTAGTCTAAAGGAAAACTAAATATATATGGAAAGTGTTGAGATTTTGGCAATTTCAATTCAATTTTAATTATATAGCGCCATATCATAACAAAGTTATCTCAGGGCACTCTTTCACATGGAGCAGGTAGAGAACAACTTCCACATACAAAGACCCAACAGGCCCACCATGAGCAAGCACTAGGTGACAAAGTAGAAACCTCGAGCAGAACCAGGCTGTAGGTGGGCGGTCATCTGCCTCGACCGGTTGGGCAAGGTCAGTGCTTGTGACATGAACGTCATGGTTTGAACAGAGGGAAACACAAACACTATCAGTTTTGCGGTATTGGGCAGCGTGGCAACGCAGCTTGGCAGGTGCTGCAGATCTACATTTCTTATTACACCAAATAGGCCGTTCATCTTGTGGTATACTTTACATCATACTTTACATCACAAGCCTTATTAAATCTTAACGGTTAAAAACTTCACAAATATGAGAACATCTGGGCTGAGATTCATGGTGTGCTTTTCACAGTATTGTTGTCCAGAGCAATCTTGTCATGTTTAGCTGTTGAGGCAGCAGGGAAAGGTCAAAGGTTTATTTAACAAAAGGTAACAAAAAGCAGTGTTGTAGTACTCGACATCGGTCTTGGTCTCGAGACCACTTTTTGAAGGTCTCAGTCTCGTCTCGGAATCGACTGCATTTCTACCTGGTCTTGTGGTCTTGAGGACTCTCGATTTTATTTCCAGACCACCGCTGTAGGGATAACACTAAACTGACAGCGCATTGTCTTATTTATTTCTCTTACACCCGAGAGCCCCCGTATACGGGGTCAAGCCGACCCCGCCATACTCAAACGCCTCACAGGGCATTTAAACACGCGTCATCATAGTCATGTGACACCGTTTTAACCAGTAGAAACTCGACTATAATCCAGCGTCATCATAGTCATGTGACACACCGTTTTAACCATTAGAAACTCGACTATAATCCAGTGTCAGCACGTCCACGTGACAGAAACACAGAACTACTCTCAATAGACAGTTTGTGTACTAGAGCGCGTCCTCCGACTGAGCCCGGTGCACGCCCACAGTCACGGCGGTCCTGAGACCGATCCGTTCATGCTAGACACATAAACTGCACCGAATTAACACCAAGACTCCACGGATTCTAACAGTATGTGTGTGGTCACATAAAAACACTAGTGATGACTTCTCTAATGTCTCCTCGTCATTCTGAGATGATTTCAGCCATTTTCTGTTCATTAGTTTGTCATAGGGAATGAACTACAGTAGCCCTGCGCTCCGCCTTCCA